>KK100060.1:152054-186515 GCA_000611695.1 Rhizomucor miehei CAU432
CCTAGAACACATCATAGCAACCAATTTTGCAAGAACATATTGCTCATTCGACTAGACTTTACATACAACGCGGCGGCGTGCGCGACCAGCTTGAGTTAGGCGTGCAGTTCATTCTTGAGAGAAAGTTTTCAACCCCCAATCCTCTCTGCCGATACCCACTGAAATTCACACGTGAAATCCGGATTACCGATCGACTTTTCTTCCCCACACGACCTTTCATTCCATCACTTTTTCTTTTACAAACACACAATGGCTGTTTCAAACAATAAAGTGTATGTTATCGGCGTTGGCATGTCCAAGTTCATCAAGCCTCGCGGCCAAGTCGACTACCCCGGTAGCTATAATTGCGTGAAAATAAGAGGGCGCTTATTTACTAAATACTGTAACTATGAATTGCAGAGTTCGGCTTGGAAGCTGCTGTCAAGGCTCTGAATGACGCCAATATAACTTACGATGAAGTTCAATACGCTGCATGCGGTTACGTTTATGGAGACAGTACTGCTGGCCAGCGCGTTCTGTATCAACTAGGCATGACCCAGGTATTCTTAAAAATTATTCACTGCTAGTTTCCAAGACAACCTGACGCAATTGTAGATTCCGATTATTAATGTCAACAACAACTGCTCCACTGGCTCAACTGCCTTGTTGCAAGCACGCAATGCTGTGGCCTCCGGCATGGTCGACTGTGCAATGGCACTTGGTTTCGAACGGATGGCAAGAGGCTCCCTCTCTTCCACTTTCTCGGATCGCACTAACCCCATGGGTAAAACATTGAGCCGAGACTTTTTCCGAAAGTGAGTATTGTTTGACCCGTACCCATTTTGTACAGATCACGTTATGCTTGTGATGGCTACCGAGAAAGGCTTCGAGCCCAAAGCACCTGGAGCTGCACAGATCTTTGGCAATGCAGGTATCGGATACATTGAGAAATATGGCGCTACTGAAGAGCATTTGGCCAAGATTGCCGAAAAGAACCATCGTCACAGCTCCAAGAACCCCTACTCTCAGTTCCGCGATATTTATACCCTCGATCAAATCAAGCAATCCCCCAAGGTTTACGGCCCTCTGACAAAGCTTCAATGCTGCCCTACTTCTGATGGTGCTGGATGTGCCATCGTGGCCAGCGAGGCCTTTGTCAAGAAGCATGATTTGATGGATCAAGCTATTGAGATTTGCGCTCAAGTCATGGCAACCGACTCGCCTCGTATGCTCACTACTGACGCTATCGAGTGGGCCGGTGCTGATATGACCCGTCGTGCTGCTGCTGAGGCTTATGCCAAGGCCGGCATTACACCTAACGATGTCCAGGTCATCGAATTGCACGATTGCTTCTCTGCCAACGAGGTATATATGTGATTTGATTAGCTGTCAAAAGGTTACCAAGTTAATGACATGTACATTTCTAGTTGATAACCTATGATACCCTTGGCTTGACCCCTCCTGGTCAAGCGCACAAGCTTGTCGATTCAGGTGATAATACTTATGGTGGCAAGTATGTCATTAATCCGTCTGGCGGTTTGATCTCCAAGGGCCATCCCTTGGGTGCCACTGGTTTGGCTCAATGCGCAGGTAATTTAATCAGCAATTTTATCCCGGATAACGAAACCTTTATTTTATTGACTTGTTCTCCGTTACAGAATTGACCTGGCAGCTTCGTAACTGGGCTGGTGACCGCCAAGTGCCTAACGTACGATATGCACTTCAGCACAACGTCGGTCTTGGTGGAGCTGTGGTTGTCACTATTTACAAGAAGGCTAACAGCAACTCCGTGCAACCTCGTGTTGGCTACAACCCTGTAAGTCAAAAAAGTATGGAGATCACTAGCTAAGGACTGGGTTTAACTCTAGCAAATAGGCCGTTGAAGCTCGACCCATCTGCCAGGCAGACTATGACAAGGCAAAATCGCAAAAGCGAGCCGAGTTTTTGGAAGCCAAGCTTTAAATAAAAAACTCGAAATGACCATGTACTTTCCCTTTTGTTATTCTCATGGAAATAACAAATAGCTTGGTACCTCTTCCAGAGCAATATATAGTGGTACCTGTACGCAAAGTGATATAAATAGCAAGGAGGAGCGGTTATTTGGAACGTATTTATCGAGCCCAGACCGAAGTGAAAGATGTTCCATACATGTTCTTGATACGATTTCACTTCTTCCTTTCTAAGGCTCTTTTTCGTAAACGCAGGCAGCTGCATGAGCAAATCGTCCATCATTGTAATGAATATCACGTAGCCGGGGAGCTGTATTCTAGCCGGTAACTGCAATATTAATAGTTTATTGCTTGGCGGCGAATTGTATGAATAAAGAGGGTCTGGAGTCTGAGAAAGGCACTTGCATCGAAAAAAGAAGTGATGGGTTTCACAAGCCTTCTTTTTCGCTCTTGTTCAAAAAGACGTTGAATGGAACTGCAGGGTGTAGGGGGTATTCTGCAGCAGAAGTTGCCGGACACCGCGCTGCCTAGGCAGCGAATGAATGATATCGCACACCTATACAGCCAACTGCAAGCGGCGTTCGACAAGACGGCCACGACGGCAAGGTCCATGGCACACAAACGGCCCGAGAGTTTGACGAATTCAGTTCCCTCGTCCACACGCACATCGTCCGACACACAAAGCCATAGCAGCACTAACGCCAGCAGCCCTGTTACGCCGCATCATCCTCAGGCACAGTTACTCATGACGTGTGCATGCCATCACTGGCTCGTCTCTATCGATTCTGAGCACTGTGCAATATGCGATGAGCCAGTTAAGGTTTTACAAGAGTGGCAGGCCGAACGGTCCCTGCAGGCACAGACCATCGACCGGACACAGAGTCAGCTTGGGCGGCTCAAGGATGAATACAGGGATCATGTTGAACAAAAGAAGCAACTTGAACAACGTATCGTAGACACGAAAATGGCAATAGAGCAGCGGGGGAGCGACATTGCAACGTTGGAGCATAACCTAAAGATTCTACGTGACAAGTGCGCCGATAAAAGCGTGCAAGTCAAGGAAATTCAAGAATCTCAAGAAGTCGTCAAACGAGAGCTGGAAGATTTGACGCAGCGACTTTTTGAAGAAGCAAAAGGGATGGTCAAGATAGAAAAGCAAGAAAAACAGCTCATCGAAATCGCCCACGAAAAAGTGAAAAAAGAGCTGCAAGAAGCCGAAACTGAAATTATTAAAGTGAAAAAAGAGCTGCAGGCTTTACGCCATGAGATGGAACAGCTCAGCGACAGGCGCCCAGTCTCCTCCTCATCTACAATCACGCCCATCCGACCTTCTTCCTCCTTATCATTCAACAACTATGATATTTCCGCTATAGATCAAGATACTGCGGCGTTTCAGATGGATCCCGACACTTATCTGATGCGCGCACAGATAGACATGGCTATCAGCCACGGTAGACCGCTCGGTGTAGAGATCGAAGCATCAGAAGACGACCATTGCCTGATGGATTTTCGACAATTCATAGATACCCTTCCGACTGTACCGCTCCGCAAAATGCATTCTCTACCATTTATGAAACAATGCATAGAAGACGACGTTAAACCGACACTCAGATTCGGACCCAATCCTCGCACCACCAGCCGAAAGATCCTCGATGCTATCCTTGTAAAAACATGCTTTGTCGAGTTCTGTCCAGAAGGATTTGTAAACGAGCAACCTCTCGCACCTGATACAGCATCTCACAGCCTTTGGGAACGATTTTCATCGTCGTCATCACTACCAGCCTTCACAGGATGTCCAGCTTGTGGTCGGCACGTTGCCAAAGAAGATCGAGAGCAAATACTGCGATACAGATTTCGAACGTCTTACTTTGATGAATGGACGTGCATTGATCGATACTGTCGAGACCGCATTGAGAGCGTCATCCAATTTTATGCATTCTTACGGCAGCTGCGCATTGGTGCCTACAAACACAGATCACTGACAGATGTGTATCAAGAATGCTCTCGTTTACGGCTCCAAATGTACCTTGCTAGGTAAGTTGTTGCATCGAGAGGTAAATCCTGGTATCAGGGCTAACGATCATTTGCATTTAGAATGGGTGCATTATCCACTGTTCTGCAAGGATTTGGTTTAGACAGCAATGCGGTTGCAGAGCCATCCACGTGTCATTTGGATCTTAACGGCAAACGTACGTCTGAAAAAACTCGTCTTCCGTCCTCCAGAGAATCAATTATCACCGTCTAGTCCTTCCTTCCTTTTTTTTCTACTTATTTATACTTGTCCACACTACTATACTATCTCCGTAATAACATTTTCTCTTTTCGTTTGCTACTTTCCAATCAAAGTGGTTTTTTATTCTTCTGCTATTTATCATCATCAAAATAATGTATACTACTACGTTGGATTACATGCTATGCATAGGTAAGAAGTGCTTCTTTTAGAATTGCATTGTACTGCTTTTTTGTGATTCATTAAAACGCAGAGTTTGCAAAGGCAAGGGCGCCGATAACGATAGCCAAAGCATACACAACCAAGCTGAATCCGAGAGTGACGAATCTGTGCGAGAATACAGCTTCTACCAAAGCCCAGATGACAGCAAAGAAAAGCAGGCTGGACAAAAGGAAATGCACTTTAGAGAACTGTTTTCAGACAGATACAGTAATAAGAGAACTTACATCCAGGATAGCGCAAGTACACTTCTTGTGGGTCCAGAGTACAATGCAGCGTTAAGAAACAAGACGACTAGCAGCACCAAAAGACTGTCCCTAAGTGCATTGCTCGCCTTGTTGAGCTGGTAATTTTAACAAAAAATAAGCTGTGGGTCATACAAACTTCGCCAGTGAACTTAGTTTCAATCATTGCTTTATACACAGTACCTTGGTGGCCATTGCATCGTTCGCTTGCTGCTGTTGAGGCTGGTTCGACCGGGGTTGCTCGCCGGCTGTAGCTTCCTGACCAGAAGCAGATTCTTGCTGTACTTTGTTGCCTCCAAAGGCATGACGAACAATCCAAAGGATACCCCATAAGAGGAACAGGACAAACAAGGACGCAAAGGTGGATCGAGGGTACATTCTGAGAAATGTGTGGAAAAGAAAGCTGAAGAAACTATCTCTGAAGAAAAAGGAAGAAATATCAATGCATTAGTTGTGGCATCAGGGTGACAAAATCATTTGTGTCTCAAAAATGCAGCATTCTTTCTCTTTGTTGACTTGATTGATGTATGTCCACTTGACCGCGGTGACTTGTGTGAGAGCAGAGCAGAGCAGAGCAGTTTGTATATATTTCCAGTATAAATAAAGTATTGATACTATCCGTATCGAAAATGAAGAGATAATCCATACTTTGTGGTATTTCTTTCAAGTGTTCAGTGATGAGACGCAGCATGAAGCTGATTTTCAGGCGGGTGAAAAACACAAAGTTGCGCACCGACCTCACCACCTTTACACTTTTGTCATGGCCACGCGTAGCCGAACACTGCTGTTCCTTCAATACCGAAACTCATATGCTCGGTCACAGTCTTCATCCCATCACCATGGCAGAGACACAGAGACAGAAGGACTTATGGAAAGTTCTGACAGTGTTATTGAAATGTCAGTCCTTCCTCCACAATGGTAATTCAAATGACACTCGTTAATAACCACTTGTCTCTAAGCGAGTCTTCAGGGTCGATATTGTAGAAGAAGTGGACGAAGCTCTCGACCAAATAAAAGATAAAAGTACGTCGATGACCTTCTCCTAAACAGACTTGCAAATCGTGTATGCTCATCTTATATACCGCATATAGTCACTCGGCTGGAAGGCATGCATCGCAAGCACCTACTACCTGGATTCGACGACCGGTCCTCCGACGAAGCCGCTATCGAGAGTCTTACATCAGAGATCACCGATGTAATACATTGGCAGCAAACGTCTGTAATGCATGGAGATACTTAACCCACCTCTTTCAGGAATTTTACCGCATCAAACGCGACATCCAGCGGATTCATGCAGCAGAAGGGACAGGAGCCTCGGAGCAGGATAAGTTATTGGCTAGGAATATACAAACCAGTCTCGCCACCAAAGTACAAGAAGTATCATCATCCTTTAGAAAGAAGCAATCTTCATACCTGCAAAGTAAGTGTCCATGGCAGCAGATTGAAAACTATACATGGGTATATTTATCTGTTTACCATGAGCAGAGATGCAAGGGCAGGAGAATCGAAAAGCAAATATATTGGGACTGGAAAACAATTTGAGCAACGAAGCAGCAGAGTTGCTTCTGGACGAAGATGCTCAAGTGGCAAGTCACCTATTTCTCACATCACTAAATGCCAATATTTCTAAAGTACAATTTTATACAGAGCTTTACAGATTCACAGCTAGCTGTTTTGGAGAGCAATGAGGCGGTTATCGACCAGCGGGAACGGGAAATCAACCACATCGCAAAGTCGATCCATCAACTAGCAGAGATATTTCGAGATCTACAAACGCTTGTCATCGATCAAGGCACAATGCTGGATCGAATTGACTACAACATAGAACAATCTGCAATACAGCTAAAGGAAGCGACCGTGCAGTTAGACAAAGTGAGTAGACACATCGAATGCTGCCATGAATGCCTATACTTATTGCATACGGCAGGGTGCACGGTATCAAAGCAAGACACGACGTCGAAAACTGATACTTTTGCTTATCTTGATCATTTGTCTACTTATTATGATTCTTATTGCCAAGGCCACAAAGTCATGATACCCCCCACCTTCCCCCGAACTCCAACGCGTCTTCCCTACCCAGACTTTTAATTCCTTAGCTCAATATCATCTACTTTTATTCATACCATAGAGCATTTGAAGATACTGACGATTTTATAATAATTTAATACACAAGAAGCTCCTCCAATCTGTACAGTAAAGCGTTGATACTATTTACTAGTCAACATTACTATTTGGCATTGACCAGGTCTTAGGGAAACACTATAGGATTCCAGATAGATGCCCATGTCTTGCCCCGTCCAGACATCTTTGATTTGAACAGGTCCAGTAATTCCAATGTCTCCAAAATGGACCTGTACTTGACAGCTAATGCCGAGAATGAACGGAAAGACGTGCACATTGAAGAGCCCGATACAGACGCGACCATCCGGCATTTGTTTCCACCATACTTGTTTCCTGTTATTGCTGGATCCAACTGGTTTTGCCATGATACCTGTCTGGTGTATCTCGATTATTCCTGGGTGGTTGAGCATCATCAAGTATTTATTGGGAATTCGCCGTGGATCTGATCCGATGCAAAACACTGAGCTGATAAGCGCCCAAAAGCTAATGTACGATATCCGTACATCGTCGTTATCCAGTCCATCAATGCATTGATCATTTACGGTCATGCCCACCAAGACAACGTCGAGGTCAATGTAAAACCCATTTCCTACAGATGAATTGCACCACGCTGCGACCTGCGCAATGCGTTGGAGTACTCGATATGAGGATGTCATAGTCTTGGTTGAGTAACTCTCAATATCAGCGAGAATCCTGGCAGCATTGGCGAGCATCGCCCAATCGCTTAAGTACTCGATATCTAGGGACCACGATAATTCGATCCAGATGCTGTATTTTGCAAAGGCACGGTGCATCATGGACAAGCATGCGCGAGTGTCTGGGACAAGACCACCGTCGCCAGGTCCGCATCCATCGATTTTCACATAGCCGATATTCCACTCTGCAAACAATTCGGCGATAGAATCGTAATAAGCCTGTACAAGCTCATTGTGCTCGTCTGGCATGTAGGTCGTATCTGGGAAGCCGTTGCCTTGCTTTTTTAATTTACATAGTTCTCCAAGTCGACGCCCTGGATAGTCCTTGATAGGGAGGTTGGCGTCGGCCGCATCGCGCCGTATGCCTGGTAGGATATAAACGCCTAATTTATGCCCGTTTCGTCCAAGATGCTTTGCTAGCGCTTTCAGGCCATGTGGGAACAGATCAGTTCTGTACATCCATCGACCGTATCTATCACATGTGTTACTCCATCCAGCATCGAGGTTGATATATTCGTATTGCGGCATTTTGGCGCGCATGCAATCTGAAATTTCTCGTATGGACTTCTCATTGAACCTGTTATTCATCATATTTTCTCAGCTTTCAATGTACAGTCAAGTAATGCGTTTATGAGTGTTCATACCAAGGTTGTGCATGCCGACCTCCATATCCAGGTACGCTGTCTAGAATTTGTGTGGACCATGTTGAAAAGCCTAATATCGGCCGATTTTCGGTCGCCCTAATCAATATGGCTCAGGTAAGGCACAGGAATTACTCTTGCACTGCTTTGCAAATTGTCATCAAACCTCGTTTTTCGCTCAAGTGCACTCTTTTCACTGCATGCAATGTTGTGCTCTATGAGAACTGTCATAATATACTTGTTAAATTAAAGATATTACAAAGAAGGAAGAGAGAAAGAGAAAAATAGAATAGACGTGAGGGAGAGAAAAGAAAGAAAAAGGAACCACGAACGCTGTTGTGCCAGTAAAAGAGGTGTCGGCGAAATATGCTGTCAAGGATCATCAACATTCCTCCGGCTCCAATTTTCGACATTTCCGGCGATACCGACTGTCCTTTCGTTCTAAAAATAATGAGCTCGCCCGCCCTGTCAACATATCGTCATTTGCTTCGCGAAGTCAATAGACAGGCACGTACAACTCAAATATACTTGTAACCAAGGAAACTGATGCTGAACTGTACGTTAGCTCTCAAAGTCGAACGACATTTTCGTACAACAGCTACGATCGATCTACAGAGAGAACAAGGATGTAGCAGATCCTGCAAAGATCAAGGCCCTGAACCAAAATGCAGAAAATGTGCTTGTATATCTCAGGAGTTCCAGACAACACAAGGTATTCATATTTGGGGCTATATTAACAAACAAACAAACTTCTCGCTAACTGAGGTGCAGGAACTCCGTGAAAGGTATTCGGCGATCGTTATGGAGCAAAAGAAAAAGATCGAACTTACAGCCAAACGAGTCGGCCTCGAGTTGCCAAAAGAGTACCAGCCTGATGTACAAGATGCTGCCACTAACCGTGTCTTGAATGCATTCCAAAAATAAAATCATGGACTATCAGAAGAGATTCCTTTTTAAGATCTTGACGTATCAATCAAGCTTTTACCAAGGAAGCAGTGACGCCCAGAAAGTGTTGTGCATTCAGATGCTTATCGTCTAACATTAGTTCCACTTCGCCCAATCATTTCTTTTGAAGTGTAATCGGTGAAATCAGGCACGCTTTGCGCCCCATATGCGCGTCGCACAAAGCTTGTCTACGTTATGCTGAGCTGAACATCACGGATGAGCTGCTACACTATAAAGTACGTTCAACTACGGAAAGCGAGAAGGGGCATAATGATATCAGCATTGTACGTGCTTTGTAAGTAAAATTGATAAGTTAGAATGATAGAAACCCTAAATGGCTCTATGCAGGAGTTTGAGTGATATACACTTGTTCTCTCGTGACAAAGTCAGACTGTGATGAAAGTTGATGAAAGTGCCTTGAATAGGCTATCGTCGAAGGCGAGGTTACCAGCAGTAGCAATGGATTGGACAATTGAGCTCAGCAATGTATGTCACGCTGTATTCCAGCAGTTTCTTTACTAACCATTTGCTTTCCAAGCTCGACTAATTGGCATTGACAGATGGGAGCTCCAAAATATGCTCACGGAGATTGATGTATCCGCTGTTCAGTCAAGATGAGCAATTGTTTACTACGACATTCTCCGTGACTTTGCACTAGGATCAGCTGAAGCTATTTCAGATATAATTGAAGACATTCTCGTGCACTAGTTGCTGCACAGTTCAATCGAACAGGTATTTGCTTGAGAAGAGAATTCGAGCTTTAAATGGTAAGTATAGAATTACATCGTTGAAGCTGGGATATTTATTGATTCCTTGCAAGGCAAATACTGGACTGGAGGCTTGTAAGGCAATCACTACGAGCACAATCCATAGTGTTACCAAACGAGACAATATTCTGCCATTGTGTCTACCTGATTTCACTTATTGCTTCACGTTTTAAAACTGAACCTTTGACCTCTTCACTGTTGAAGTCAAAAAGCCCAAACAACCAAAGATGGACCTCAACAAGCTCGGGTGTACGTTGAAAATCATGCTAAATGATCTCGTCAAAAGCGTAGTTACAAGATCCGATAGTCTGTGGTATGATTGTTGATTGGGAGTCCATATATAATGGGCTATCGTTTCAATAATGCTCATCCAGACCAGGTTGTAAAGCAAAGACTTACAAGATGGAACTTAAAGGGCAATCTATCTATGCCATGTAGGGCTCGTAATCTTGTTGGACACGACCGTGGACCGACTCGTCAGGACTAGACCGTCGAGAAGCGGTCAAAGCTTGATACCCGAACAGCGAAGGACCGTTGGTCACGGTCTGAGGGTATGAACCGACCGATTGGTCCCAAGGCCTGTCCATAAGGACCGAATTAGCGTAACCATGGGGGTTAAAGACGTGAAGAGGAAGTTACCTGCAGTCTAAAAGTGTACATTTATGCACTTCAATCCTAATACGACCTCGGAAATGCAATCACATTCAACTCTGGATCTGGAACGTGATTTTCAGTTCTTTTATACATATCTTCTAACCACAGCAATATAAGCAATAATAGGCGGAGCCAGCCATAGGAGATATATATTTTCATGTTGAAGCATCCTGAAAAGTAGCTACCGGTAATACGGAATCTAGAATATCACGTTTGCAACGACTTTTCCGAAGAGAATTGGAGCACACGTCACTTCTAAACAGCAGCTAGCTTGTTCCTAAATCTTCGTCTGCGAGGACTGAGCTCAGGGACCGAATGCATCAATGGACCGTCCGACGGTAAGCGGTTTCTGGGCAGGGACCACTGAGGATAAGACCGTCGGTCGCGGTCCACAGAGGTGGCCTGTCCTTTTTGGGACCGGACCGCTCGGTCATGGACCGTTTAGAGCCCTAATACCACAGTTGAGATGATGCGTTTCCGGTTGCCGAAAGCAGATAAGGAGCTGGTACTCCTGCCCGGAATGGTTACAGATCAAGGTGAAGGAATGCAGCAGCGTATCTGGGATGATGCTCTTTTTCTCACATTAAAGCACAGGAACATGGTCTCCCGCACGTCGGCGGGTATTGTCGAGCGAATTGACTGCAAGGAGGAGAAAAATATCTGGACAAGCAAATGGTTCCCATATCTTGGATCACAGCATCGACAGAACGCGCGCTCCCCCACACCCTCAAAAAAAAACGACAAAAGGGAAGGATGTGAGAAAGCGGCCATTGAACGCTGAAAATACGAGCATTGAACGTTAAAAGACGACATTCAGAATGAAGACCCGTTGTTCTCTCATATTGGAAAATAACTAGGACATTTCTTCTATCATTTTCACACCATCTGATCTCCAACTGTACTCATTTCCATCTTGTTTATATCCTTCATAGTTTCTTTGATGACTTACAAGCGAATCGAGAACCCAATATATGTGTACGTGCATACGCTATAAATCGTGAAGTAATGTAGACTATATAATACGACAGTTTTGCGAGCCGAAAGCGCGCGAGCTTTGGTGGAGGATCGAGCAATAGCCATATACCTTATGATTCAAGAATAGATGCTGATGTAGAGGAGAGAGGTGAATGGCACCCGGTTCATGGCAAAGGCCATCGATTTTCCAGAGGATGGTCTCTAGAACAGGCCAAGTTTTGCGCTAATACTTCAGTTTACGTCGGTATGTACTGGAGCAACAGGCAGGAGATTGAGCACAAGGGTTATCAGATTAAGTGGATGACAAATGGTATGTTCATGTGGTTGCACCCATTGTGGATAACAACGCTGTAGACTTTAGGTAGTCCTTTCACTCCAGCCTTCATAAACCTCCACTCATGGAGACCATCAAGGTCCTCATGGATGTAAGCCGTCCCCTTCTTTCGTTATTTCATCGATGGCTATCAACTTCTCTCAGACCTCGTTATGTATTTGCAGGAGACTGCGCAGTGTACAATAATGTTCAACGTTTACGATAACATTCATACGCTTTCAGGAGATGAAGTAGCTGATAATTTCCAAAGATCAGTGCGAACGAGGACCGAGAGAATCATTTGAACGCCTTTTTTTTCAAAATGTTGAGCTGTAGCGTTTGGCTGTTGTTACTTCACGCCAAAGGAGAGTACAAAACTGCACTGGACTTCCGTCCTACACAACAATCGAGTGAACAGGTCACAAAGCTTAACGAACATACAAAGTCATATTTGCTTAGCTTTCGCCTATGCGCTCAAAAAAACATCACATGTAGTTCATTTTGTAGACAGATATATGTCCCGATGGACATTTCGTGGTACGAGGTACAATCATGGTGCTCCGTGGTCTTTGGTTTCCATCTGGGATTGTCTCTAAATGTTTACTAGAAGTGTCCATACTGTATCGAATGCGTTCCAGACGGAAAACAAGAAAAATCGAACGAAATGTTTGTTTTCACCGCTCCTTGCCATACAGCTCTCTCACCAAGAAAGCAGCAACGTCAAGATCCTATTATGGATTCGCAATGTTGATATTCAGTTTTTTCCAAACAAAGAAATGTATTTGCTCACCTGCCAATATTGCATGTGTGCGCTGAATGCACTCAAATACGGATTCTCCAGAATTCCTTCTTGAAGACAGTAATCCACGCGACCATTCTTGTTCAACGATCGCAATTTTTCTGCACCGGGTGTATCTGATGCTGGCACTGGTGATGCCCTTTTTCGATACTTTTCCATCAACGCTGGATCGCTTCTAGATCTTGACCTTAATGTTGGCTCGTCTCTAGCCTGTGTTGCAATATCATCGGTTTGCTGCGTGTCTATATTGTCTTCGCTTGCCACTCCAGCCTGTTTAGATAGCCCGAGTCCGCGCATGAAAAGGTTCGTCGTGAGACCCATCTTGAAAGACTCATACATGGCTCCTGCACGATTTGCAATGCCTGAGCCTACGCTGAAACCGGCATCAATCATACTCTTCAGCCCTCCTTTTACATAGGCAATTTGCTCCGGCTTTAGTTTTGCCGCATACTGTCGTGCTATCAGAGGCTCTAGGCGATATGCGACGGGATCCGACTGTAAAAATTGTTAAGCACTGCATATAGTTGCTAAATTTCCTTTTCCGTACCTTGTGGAAAACATTGTATAGGTTTTCGACAGCGGGATAGCACACGGTGGTTGCGGAGGAAATAGTCGACATGTCCGTATATACATGAAAATCACCTGGACTTGGAAAGCCATTCAGGGTATGGGTATCATGGTTGATATCGAGGAATCGTCGTGATACAATTTTGCATCCACGTAGTAACAAGATTACACCGAGAGGAGAACCAACGGCAAAGAAATTTTGTACTGGGAATAGGAGGATAGGCGTCTTCTTGTCCATTGCCATGGGAATGCGTTTCTCGTCGAGCAACGAGATAGTCTGTTGCTCCCGCGAAAAATGTAAAGGTTGGATACTTAGAATGTCGAAGGCTAACAAGGACTATTTCATTGGTGATGATGAGCAACTCGGGATGACTACTTCGTATCAAGATCCCATATTTCGATCACTTACACCTAGTGAATGTCCTACTAATGATACTTTGCCGTTCCGTTCATGAAAATCTGGATTTCTTTGTACGAACAATTTGTATACTCGGTTAAGCTCGCGAGTGACGACCAGAGTCATTTGATCTCGATATTTTGGAGTGAGATAGAGAGGCACTAGGAATGCCAAAATGTCAATCATCGTTTGCTGCAAACATAGATCAGCAAAATGATATTAAGCTGCATACCATCCAATAGGACATCCGATACAACAAGACGGATATTTGGAACGCCTTCAAGAGTAAGCTCATCAAGGGTTGGGCTCCCGTCATCTGCGCCGACGGTTCCCAGATCCATCTCTAGTTCTTTATCGTCGTCGTCGCTGGCCATACCAAAGGATATTTCATGTCGCCAAAGGACCGGGAGGACTTGTATCCCATTGGGTCGTTGGGTATTGTTTGTCGCAGAGATGGCTGTGTTGTAAGCGGATTTCATCGTTTTACGAAGCATATTGACATCTAATGCCGAGACTATCGTTAACGCTGTACAGTACTGCAAATGAGTAGTATGGCTTACCGTGGACAAAGTTCTGTCCCAGGCGCTCAGACATCTTTTGACCAATACTAGTATCATCCAAGCAAATCAGATGAATAAGAAAACTAAAGTCTGATGCTTCAAGCTATATGACCTACCCATGAATCACAAACACAAGATGGTCAATTTTTCGCACCTCTTCCTCGCTCTGCTCGTTTTCATAGTCCTCGGTCTCCTGCTGAGCCATTGTCTCATTATCCATAGCTCTGCTTTCATTCCCATCCACATCATCGTGCTTCTTGTCGTTTTCTACTGTCTTGGGCGTGGAAGAGGTCTTTGTCTTGCTTTGTTTTTCGACTTCTGGATATCCACGCAACAAGCGAGTTCCGCCAAGATTAGACCTGTTTGTTAATCGTGTGATAATCGTCTTTGCTATTTTGCTGCCTGTTGTGTTACTGTAATGAAGAAGAAAAACGAATAAACGATTAGCAATTCGGTGATTGTATTGACATGGCCAAATACATACTAGAGCAACCATGCAGTGTTTGGACCGGTATACACAATATACTGCCCCAGGTACGGTCCTAACAGATTCCACTGCTTTTCAACAGGCTGCTGTTCTAAGCTCTTTTCAAGTTTCTTTTCTTCAATGGCTGTCGCAGATCTCTGAATTTGCTCGATATTGTCTTCGTCGTAATCTTCATTACTTTGACCTGCAACCTGCGTGGATATCACAGAATCGTCAGAAATAAGGTATGGTTTGTGTTTGCTGTAAATAAAAGAAGTATTTAAGTCATCACACTCTTTTGATCTTGACTGTTATAGCATACTAGTATCCAAGTTCAATTTGTTCCGCAAGGTTCTCCTCGCATGGTATCCATTTGGATCCGTCCCCCTGCAGGAACCATGTAGCTCTACGAACTTCGTACGTTGGTCCTTCCCAGTATATAGGTTGAATTGTTCGTCGCGTCACATCCACTTCGAATAGGTGATCTTCATTAACAGGCACAATAGCCCTCACATCATTGTTCTGCAGAAATTAGCACTGGGCGTGGTATCATGTGATTCCCTAAACTTACTTGGTATGCCTTTTCCAGCGCGTTGGAGTCTCTTTTGGAAAAAGGAACCCAATTCTTGGGAGGAATCCGTTTCTGAGAAGAGGGTGAAGGGCTAGGAGGTGTAGCTGATGATTTTTTGTTGGTGGTCTTTGCTCTTCGAATGGATATCGGATCCACAATAGGGCTATCAACTGCGTGGAACCTGGATACGTATTGTCGTTAGGACAAAGTTATGCAAAGTCATTTTGCCCTACCATCTTACACTGAGACTTGGTACGTCCGCGTCTGGTATAAGACTTCGAGGGCGAGCTGTCCTTCGCTGGCTGCCGTATGAATCTGAAAGGATTGTGGAACTCGATTCGCTGTCTGTCATGTTTGAGAAGTTGCAGGAACGAAACCAGCGCTTGGCTGGCAGAAAAGGAAACCGCTAAATCAGCTCCGCCACAGCAGCTTTTCTTTTTCTCTTGTCCAAACTAGACCAAAGGCAATGGCAACAAAAGTGGATTCAGCACCAGCACCAGAGGCTATGCAGCCAAAAGTCCAGGGTACTTCATATCAATTGACAAATCAGTGATTACTTTTGCTTATAATGTGATAATAGCAGGATCTGGCGATCTGCAAAAGGTCATAGCCGAATTGAAGGACAAGATCAGTTTGCTTAAAATGCAATTGAAACCGATCGTACAGAAGTAAGCAGAGATTTGGCGAAAATACCTGACTTTTTATTGACTCTTGTCGTTAAAGATATCATGACGGCGAGATCCAGACGTCAAAAGGTGTATCTTTCCTCGAAGTCAAGTATCAAGTCATGCTCCAATATGTAACACAGCTCGCCTTCTATGTCCACTTGAAATTGTCGGGCAAGAAGCTTGAAGGACACCCGGTAGTCGATTCGCTCGTGGAGTTGCGAGTCGTTTTGGAGAAAATCAAGCCTATCGAGAGCAAATTGAAATATCAAATTGACAAGCTTATCCGTGCGGCTGTCATGGGCACACAGAAACAGGATGATCCAAAGACAGACGAAATCACAGCAATTGGTATGTCGTGATGATGGTACAAATTTCATAAGTGTGTGCATGCTAACTTTATAATTTTTGCGCTTCACAGCAAACGATCCTCTTGCATTCAAACCTAATCCATCCAATCTTTTGGCCAGAGACGACGAAGAGGAAGAAGAGGAAGAAGAAGACGACGGTATGTACATAAGTGAAGGTAAAGCAAGTCAAGCTTTTGCTTATAGATAACAATCATCCTTTAGATACCACTACAAAGAAGACTGGCGTCTATCGGCCACCGAAACTTGCACCTGTCGTATACAATGAAAAGAGCGAGAAACTGTCGAAAAGAGAAAAGGATGAACAGCGAATGCGGGAACGATCGTCACGGTCTCGAGTCATGCAGGATCTTATGGCAGAAATGCAGGATGCACCAGAAGAGGCTGATGTCCACGGTGGTGTCCATGAAGAAACTGGAGCTGGTGACAGCTTGGATCGCTTCATCAAGGAGAAGGATAAATACGAAGAAGACAATTATGTCCGTCTGGTTACCACACGAAAAGAAAAGCGACGAAGAAATGCAAAGAGCAATTTGCGCTTTGACAATGAATTTGATGTAAGGGCATCCAGTCAAATTATTACGAACGACAGAGACTCACTTTTTATTCTTTAGAATCTTAACGATTTTAGCAATTTGATCGGCATCAAGGAGGTAGAAGAAGAGGAAAACGAAAAGTTCCGCAATGTGTTATCCCGAAAAAAGATGCGTACTCGAAAGTAGATCATTTGTACATATCAATATGCATTTCTATCATTTCTATACACAAATGTGATCCTCTTTTATTATTGTTTTCAGTAAAATTAAGGCTCTAGGCGCTTGGGGTCGCGAGGGAAGAGGCTGGTGCGTCGGATGTTGCCCAAGGCCAAGTATAACATGACTACACGTTCCAAACCGACACCGCCACCGGCATGTGGGGGAGCACCCATTTTGAAAGCATCGATGTAAGCTTGGATAGTGGAAATGTCAATGCCGTGTTCCTTGGCACGTTCTTCCAAAAACTTGGCATCGTGGATACGTTGAGCGCCAGAGAGAATTTCTTCACCGCGCATGAAGAAGTCGTAAGAGTTGGAGTACTTGGGATTCTCTGGGTCGGGCATGGTGTAGAAAGGTCGAACTCCCAGAGGGAACTTGTCGAGAATGTAGAAATCAGTGTGGTACTTTTCTTTGACAATTTTACCGAGCAGCTTTTCGTTAGGCGTGCTAAGAGAGAGAAAAATCGGTTAGAATCGTGATCTTTTGTTCAGAATACGTTACATTGATTTACCTCAAGTCCTCATAGTCGCCAATCTCGACGCCAGCTTCACGAAGCAATTGGATGGCATCAGAGTACTTGAGACGGAGAGTCTTTGGCAAGAACTCAAAATCGGCAAAAGGATACTGGCGTTTGACGGTTTCAATTTCCTTGCTATATCTTTCCTTCAAGTTGGTAAATATGTAGACAAACATTTCATCCAAAATATCGACAACTTCATGATAATGTTCTTGGATGGCCATCTCCATATCAAGACCAACAAATTCAGTCATATGGCGATGAGTGTTGGAGTCTTCGGCGCGGAAAACGGGGCCAATCTCGAATACACGGTCAAAGTCAGCAGCAATGCACATTTGTTTGTACAACTGAGGACTCTGAGCGAGGAATGCGTCACGCTTAAAGTAAGAGATCTTGAATACGTTGGAACCACCTTCCGATGCTGCAGCAATCATCTTTGGCGTGTGAATTTCCATAAAATCTTTCTTCAACAAGTATTCGCGGAACAGGAGACAAACGGCCGATTGTAGTCGGAAAATGGCGTTGTTGGTTGTTGTGCGCAAATCGAGGACGCGGTTGTTGAGACGAGTGTCGAGGTTGACGCGTACAAGCGAGGCATCCTGATCAAAGTCTGTTTCAGGACGAGAAGCATCCTCAAGGGAGAATACCAAACGTCCTTCTGCTTCAGATACAATGTAGATTTTAGAGATAGCAAGCTCAGCGTCCGATATGGTGCAGCTCTTGACTTCCTCTACGGGCTTAGAGATCTTGCCCTCCACCAACACGATAGACTCGGCTGGGATACCAACACAGAACTTGATCATAGGCTTACTGATGGTCTTGTCGTCAACGGTGATGATACCTTGGATGGTGGAAACACCCTGACGGAATACAAAGAAGCACATTTTGTTGCCAGTGGCGCGAGAAGTGTGTACGCGTGCTCTAATAATAACGTCCTCTCCAACACGAGATCCATTAATGTCCTTGATGGCCTCGTATTTGACACCTGGGAAATGTGTAAGTTACCCATCTTCCTTATGCATATTGTAATATTTCTTCTTCTAGCATACCCTTTCGCTCTTGAGACTGATGCATGGGGAGCTTGCCATAGCGATCTTGGGAAAAGTCCTGCAGGGTACGCGTTAAGGTACAGCCAGTACAAGGTTTTGTGACATTTTAGTACTCACAACATTGGCAGCTTCTCTAGCCTTCTTTTCCTCTGCAAGCTTAGCAGCGGTGGCAGCCTTGCGCTCGGCCTTCTCCTTTTCCTTTAGGAGCTTCTTGTATGCTTTCTTTGAAATGGGGTTTCCGGCATCACTGCGCAACAGAAGCAAATGTCAATGGTAGTGTACAAGTAAGCTATAATGACCTTACATACTCGCGGTAAACCTCCTCAGAGCCTCCTTGTGTGGGTTCCTCGACTTTTTCCTTGGCGGGTTCAGACATACTTGAGTAAAAAGAAAGACAGCTTGTGGATCTGTCCCTTCAAATAAATTTGAAACGAATACGCCGATTTACAGTACAAGCCATCAGTCATGAAGACTCATTTCAGCTCACGGAGAGAGACTCGGCATCATCATCGCCCTAATCTTTATATAGAAGCAGGCATAACGTGGTCTTCCGAATTAGAGATATAGTGTAGATGAACAGTGGAAGAATAAAAGCACGAATATTCATGGCAAACCGGACAAGCATTGGATGATTACGAGATTTCACAATGCTGTTCTACACATACTACCCACATTTGCTTGCTTTTCGGTGGTCTACTGGAATTATTCCAGCATACTGCCTTGACATCTTTGAAATGCAAGTGCAGACAGGCAGCCTACATTATCCCTTTGCCAAAATTCAATAAGAATCTAGATGAACGAAATTCACCCGGCGGGCGTACTACCCACTCAGTGCAGGAGAGGGATCCAACTTGCCATCAAGGCTATACAAAAGAACCATAAAGACAAACTGACTGAAAAGCATCAAGTACGCTTTGTTAAACGAGTTTTTGAGTAGTTTGATTACGATTCACAATTTGGGAGAGACTTCTGCTGCAATTTTACATTTCGTGAACGAGATGATTTGAAAAATGAACCTCTTTTTTTCAGTATATATGTTAATTAGACAAAAACTATAGGAGACCGACAAACTCCATAGGAGCCGCATGCAACCGTAAAAAGACAATGCTGATCGTGGTCTACCTTCGTGTCGTGCCAGGGAAAATTTTATTGCGCACATTTTCATACTCGGAGCCCTCAAACTTGGTCCATGCCCATCTTCTGATTTTTCCAAATGCTTTAAATCAAAAAGTTTGGTTATCTCTACAGGAATATGGAAAAGGAATTTTACCTATGAGTATAATACCACAATCGCTGAAATCCCCCCCAAAAAAACCACCTACAAGAGAGAAATCGGTTGGTTTTCGGGGTGGCATGGTTTTCCGACCCTGTGGTATATATGCGGCTCCTTGAAGTGCCGACCGTAAGGCGGCCACCAAAACTGAGCGAGCATGGAGTGACCTACCCTGCCCTTTGTAAACGGGGCGCAGAGAGTAAGTTTAAAACTGCTGGGAGTCGCATACACCCTTTTCATTCTTTTTTTTGTATCCTATCGTGCATAGACCTTTCACAAAGCTTTTCCCTTTGAAACCGATCTCTCTCCCACAAGCATTTCTTATATTGTCACGCCTTTTCTTCTTTTTTATTATCGTAGACGCGAACGAGTATAGACATTCTGTATTCTCAAAAAATCAAACGAAATTATCTTCTTACTTCGTGGTTTTTTCTGTGTGATTCTCTACGTGGACTCGTAGCGCAAAAGAATTGGCGTTACGACAATCCTATAGTGTTCACAGTTTCAAAGTTTTAACACCCATAAATCTGGCACGTTGAGTTTTCTCCATTGATATTTTGCCTACACCTTTCCGAGATCTCTGCGAAAGAGCAACCCTAATATCATCAATGGCGGTTTGTGTCATGTAAGTGATTGTTTTATGCATGAGTTTCCGCGGTACATCCTCGACATATGTTCTTTAAAAAGCTGGTTAATATACATAGCCAGGAGCATTCAAGGCGTGTCGCCTTAGCAAGAGTCGTCTCTGAATGTCTGTGCAGAGCTGTAGGAGCCTCCTACACTCCTTGACAAATAATCCGGAGTGACCGCCAGAATCAAGAAAAAGAAAGTGATCTACACTATCATCTATTGTTTGTCCACGACAGAAAGCCTAGCGGACACGGCATTTTCTTTATTCAATTACATGGCCTTTGCTATACTGTGCACCATTTCCTACAAATATGACAAATTAGAATCCTTAGAGGCTTTACATAAATACAGGCTCAATCACTTACTTCTTTAGAAATCAAGTGACAAGTCTTTTCAACAAGATTCAGCAGCGTATTGATATCATTCGACCATCCATTAAGAATTTGGTTTGCATCTTTTTTGACTTGGAAAGACACGACACCAGCTGGACGGTCAATGCGTGCATAAATCGTCTTGGAGACTACCAACTTGGACAGGAACTCCTCCGTATCCTACGTCTAGTAGTCAGAATATTGCATCGTGGCTGCAGATCTGTTCCGACATACCCGTTCGTTGAGATCAAGTAGTTGCATCAATCGTTTGGTGGTGATACGAGTGTAATATTTTGCTACTACACGAACGTTGTGCTCGATTACACGATGATGCAATTCTTGCCATCTCTTATTTCCCTCCTCGGTACTTTTGTTGAACACTGCTGTGCTTTGAAGGGCGCTGCCGTAAACCTCTGTTATATTGGGCCATCGCATTAATTCGGGAGTAACAAAGCATTTAGTAAATTCCCTGTAATAATTATATTAATTTCCGCAAAGTGGGTACAGTATTTATCTCGACTCACTGATATAAAGGAATCTGTGCGAGCTTTGGATCTTCAAATATCCTGTGCAATAGATCAGATTGCTCGTTGTCGTAAGGAGATAAAACAACAAAAAGGACTGCATTTTGTAGCACCTAGAAACCTAGTTGAGTAACTGAGATCAATATATCTCTGGTGCAAGTATTACCTCCTTCCATTTGGCTTCATCTTGCTGAATGGATTCAGAGTCATATATATGTTTGTAGTACTTGTGAACGTTCAAATATTGCTGCTCATGTAAAGCATGACGGATCATTAGCTCATAGTATCGCAATTTCAGATCCTATTGGCATATCAGTCAATTGTCCTCAATCGTCGTGTGTTTGCTTGTTACCTCATTTTCCTTGTCTTGGAAGAATCGTGTGTTGATCTTTTTAGAAATGATTTGAGTACGGACGTAATCATGTTTCGCAAGGCACAGTCGCATTTGTTCAAGAATAAAGTCTGTTTTTTCGCGTTTTTCCATGGAGCCGAATGTCTCAACCTGACAACCGAGTCAGTTCAGAAAACAGTATAATCCATTTCCACATTTCAAACGTACTTGCAACTCCTGCAAGATATCGGCAGCTTCGTTGATCTTGCCTTCATCTTCTTTAATTTGCGCCAGCAAACGCGTCACACGAGCCCGTTCTACTTCGACGTAAATCTGATATTCGGTTGCATTCAGTGAATCTTCCGTTTGACAGGTACAAATTGATAGCTGCATACCTTGCCCTCTGTTACAGTTCGAAGTGTATCTATCAATTCCAACTTTGTTGCCATATCGGGTGTCGCGTCGAGATAAGAGTAAGCTTCCTGGACCATTTTTGTGGTTGCTGCTTTAAGTTGTCCGTGCTTCTTTGACAAGAGAATAATTTGTTCGTTCAGAAGCTTCCAGTCCTGCGCTTGACGACACAATTTGACGACATGGACCAGAATTCTTCCTGTTGATGGCGAATCGGCAGCCTATTTTACATTTTCAGACTGTTGTTTGTTCTTGTATTGTTGATTTGCTGTCTTACATTGCGTGCCTGCTTTTCCAGCGCCATCAACTTTTCTAGTGCTTCATGAAGTCGACCTTGCTGTAAAACCAGATTAATCGAATGCTATAATTTCAACACGAGGCTCGTCTATTCCCACCTGTGCAAGGGTTTCTGTCTCTGGAAGCAAGGCGTCCACCTGAGGACTATAGTCCTTTTCCATCTTTTCGAGTTTTCCGTCTGACATTGCGATTACGAGTAAGCGGGATACAAGGAGTTACGCGTCAGCTGCCCGCCTCTACATTTCATTTTTCAAACTCACCAATCGACCGATAATCAAGCGAGATAGTTATCAACTTCACTGTAGTGCAAAAAGTGAATAGTGAACTGAAAGGACAGCATAAATACCTGCCCTTGTTAAGCAAGACACTCAACGCATAGTAAACAGCATTCTTCGAGCAACGCTTCAAATAGAATAACAAATGCAAAATCTTTTATACACAAATGTTGGAATATGTACATGAATGAAACAAGACACGGTTATTTGCCTATTTCTCTATCCATAGTGTCGTGAATACTCGGATTTGATGTCTTCCCAGTGCCCACGGCGTGTAGTCGGACGATTGTATGGCACGACGGCTGTTTCCACGGTCAAAAGTGGGTCGCGTCCTGCCCAGTATTGGTTGATGAAGTTCTGCAGGCACATTGATCGAGAGTTCATGTGCTGATTGTTTGTACTGATGCCCTTACTTAAACCATAATCGGTGATGGGTTTACTAGGCAACACCGCTGTTGCGCTAGAAGCTGTCAACCCAGATGACATGAGGCTAAATGCAATATCTTCGCAATTCAACATATCATCCACAGTGCGGTGTAAACTTGAATCCATTAGGCTGTAAATATTGATAATTACACGCAGAAATGTGTGGTTAGCATAACTCATGAAAGTCTTCAATTTGAAGATGTCAGTAAATCTTTTCCTACTTACCAAGTGTAAGAAAACAGAAATTCCGTGCGTACAAACATGCTTTTTGTCAGCACCAGGCTGTATTCCCTTTTGGCTATCTTATATTCAATATTTCCTGTTTTTGGATTATACTTGTGGATGCGTGGAAAGTGGCCCACGATGCTATCCTTGTTGGCTCGCCAAGCCTTATTTTAAGAAATTTTCAGTTCCTATAGGTTTTAGTTGTAAAGCAATTAGTGAGAAATGGCTTACCTGAAAGGTGAATTCAAGATCGTCAATGTCAGTGAAAATATCGTCATCCACAATATAAACAGCTTCCGTGACAATTTCATTAACAGGGTTAAACCTGTTATTGAGTGAATCGTACACTTGCCGGAGAATTCGCACGCGTTCCGGATCGATATCGGCAAGTTCCTGAGGAACATCGAGCTTAGGATTATGCCAGGTTACAAATACGGTGTGTACTTTGCTCGATTTTAGCAAATGTCGAATCAACAGTGCAACGTGATCAATGCGTTCTGGGTTGTATGTGCTCAAGAGTACAGAGAACTGATCGCTGATTAATAACGGTGGGTGTATGTAGGCGTCGCAAACAACTTGGCGTCGATCCTTGTTTACCCAATCTGCATCTGCACCACGGTCGTATTAGACACTGAAACAGCCAATCAAGTAAAAGAAATGAGCTCAAAATATGTTATACCAATTTCGAAGTTTATCTCGTAAGCTATCATGTGCCTTATGCCACTGATAAAACCCAATTGGATCATAAAACTTGTGCCAATCGGTGTCGTGGTAACGGTGGTAATCCCATGGTTTCATTGGTCCGGAAAAGATGTGCACTTCCTACACAAGGAATGCCAAGACTTCAAAGTAAGAACCATTTCTGCCGTTCTGCCGTTGACGGCTACGCCCAGTGGTACCATTCTTCACCTCATTTCTAACATCTATCATGGATGGTGGATGTGAACGGCGAGGATGTCCATTGTCAAAGGTGTGTGTCTCGGCATCGTATCGTTCCATGATAAGCAAATTGGGAAATGGATCGTCGTCATTGCGAGCAGCGGAGTGGGCAGGATATCCAAAGAGACGATCGACGTTCTGTGTGTCATCCTTTCTGCATTAAAAAACGTTTTTCCCGACCGACTATGAAGGTAAACAATTACCTTTTTAAACAAGACATTCGGCGAAAAATAGATTACTTTCTCGTAATCTGAAAGGTCTTGCAGTGCACTGTAGAGACCTTCCCGGTTTTCGAATGACCTCAGTGGAACCTGAGACAATGACGCAACACATCACTTTTTCAGTTTCTACGGATAGATGAAAAAAAACGTTGCTCATTTACCCGCAGTATAGATGCTCCCATTTTGGTAAAATGCGCTGTCTGCTCCACATCGTTTGACAACATAACGACAACATTAGCTCGTGTACCAGCCTTTTCAATCAAGGAGTAGATAGAAACAAGGGCTGCGTTAACCTATATTAATGGAGTGTAATTGGTAAGTTCATGTTACGCAAGATACAAAAAGATGCCGTACGATACCATGGAAACATCCGTAACTAGGGTGGCAAATGCCATTTTACTAAAGTCCCAGTCATCTGCAAGCGTATACTGAATATCCGAGATTGTATCTGTCGGTATAAACGATCGGTTGTGCAGAAACGGTCGTAAAAAGTGTGGTGCGGAATAGAACATCAGTAGGACGAGTGATAATGATAAAAGCGCGAGAGATATCGCTTGAAGAACGCGCCGTTGAGCAATTGCCATGGAATCATGTACGGGTTTATTATCTTTAGATAAATAGGATTGATGATATGCAAAAATTGCAAACAAGAAAAAAAGAAGTAAAAGAAAAAGTAGAAACGTATAACGCTTTTAAATATTTTTGGAGGAGAAGGTGGGATCTGCGGGGGGGTCTTTGCATTGTGTCCCTCATGAATGGGGGGAGGGTAGAGAGATTGGAGGAGGAGTAGGGGTGCGTCTTCAAACGGAAAAGGGAACTCTCAATGGCACTCTGCCGATCATAGATTTCAACATCTTGACCCACTCTTCGCTTTCCTGTGCATGATCACTAACACAGTCGAGATAAAAGTCAGGGAATGTGAGACGGAAAAATCCACGTCCAGTATCATCGACAATCGTATCCTCCTTAAACACTCGATTATCGGGAAGATCGACGAGAGTGATGATAACCTGATCAGATGCAGCAACGAGACGCACAGCGTCTGCAATCTCGTACTGTCCTAGCGGCTTCCAAGCTGAAGCCTCCTTGGAAGCATATGCAATCAATTGGCTGCCAATCAGACGGCAGTAATATCTTTCCCAGAGCTATATATTTTTGGGCTGGTCAGTAAGGAGAAACAAAAAACGGGTTGGGGCACACATTATTAACAACTGATACTTGCCTGGGTCCCCTGTCTCCGTAAAGCGAGATAGCCGCTGATCCAACATGTTTCATGCCATTGTCGAATGCGCAATGCCAAGTCGCACTCCCGCAATGTTTTGGGAACGGACTATGAGAAATGAATAACATACTTTTTTAGTATGAACCTTAAAACTATTCTTTCTCTCCTTGATACATTACCGAAGATGGATCTGATACAGGTAAATATAGCATCTCGACTTTAAGGCTGCCGACCACCTTGAGTACATCCTCCTGCTGGCGCTGTCGGTCCTTCGAGGAACGCGCGTACCAAGAGTTGAAACAATCAAAATCGGAGGAGTACGTCTTTTGGTAGCATGCATGCATCATGTGGTCTAATGCAAAGCGGGTTTGACCAATTGCACCATCTTCCGGATGGACATAGCCGTTCAGTGTCTGCAGCTGTTTACGCGCAGATGTAAAGAATTTGCTTAGACCGGTACGCGGGCGAACATGATCGTCGAGACGCACGTGAAGAGATATCGTAACAATCATATCCGGCCGAGTATTTATAATACATTCATGTTCAAACAGCACATTTTGGCCGAGCACTTCGTACTTTGACATGTATTCATACTCGCCGTCGTTCACTACACATCGTACATATGTGGCTGGCTTGGGCAGAGGCAACAGAATGTTCTGAGCATTCGCGACACGCACATAGAGCTTTCCGTATATACTCTGTGGAAAAGCGGTGTTGAGGGTGTAGTTGGGTGCGGGTAATTCCAACTTGATGCTATCTGGCTGCGATTCAAAGAACTCTTGGTAGCCCGGCTTCTCTGGCTGGTCCAACCGATGCGTAGCATATCGCGACGTGGTGCTGACAGCGACGTGACCATAGTCCCCTTCATGTAGTGTTGATCGTTGTCGTGTTTGTGCTGCTACGATATTCTTTTTATCATTGTCTTCTTCTTCATCCATTGATACTGATGGCGGTGCCGTTTGCTCCTCCTGTTTCATCACTGCGACTTGCTGCTCCTCGTCAGTTTGCATTTTCTTTCCTTCTTTACCATCATTGACCTCTATAGAATCTGAGGTCGATGGTGGAGGCCAAGTGTCGACGCTATCTGCACCGACAGATATACGCTGCCTTGGGCTAAATGATGCAGATGCAGTTGGAGAGTCGATGGATGTCTCGTCCATTGATTGCATAGCTGTATCACCTTCGATCTCGTGCCGCACAGTGTCGTCGTCTGATGCTTCGCCGTTGGATGGGATGTCGGCTTGCTCAATTTCGCGGGCCAAGGCTTCAGTTACACTATCATCGTTTCCTTTGCTTGACGACAGGCGATCATCATGCTTGTCGGTAGCTGGCACTGGAACTGGATGTGTTATTGGTAGCGGCGGCTCTGCTGCTTGGGGTACGATGGATTGTCGCAAGCTGCTCGGACCGCGATGCTCGCTCCGTGGTCTTGGCTTCATCGAGTAACGACCCTGCTGACCATTCTCTACCCATTCCTCGTAACTATCGAACCATTGTTCCGAGGAGTCACTGTCGCTCTGCGCACTGTAGCGATTCTTGACAAACGGTAAAGAGTCGCGATTCAGTGGCCGGTCGTCAATCGGACTCTCGGCAGACTGGTGACTGAAAGTGCTCGAACGTTTATCGGCTTCTGCCTCTGTTGCAACGGTTTCTGATGGCCTGCGCTGCAAGTTTGTGGAGGAGATATCCTGCTCTTCCAGATGATCTTCAGATAGCTGAGGAGGTCTAAGGGTATCATCGGAATCTATAGTCTCGGTTGTTGTAGGCGCTGCCGGAGTACTTGTACTGGAGGGTATTGCATTAACAAATGTATTATTGGTATCGTCATCGTCATCGGCATCTTCTTCTTCTTGGTCGTTGTCATCGTTTACATCTTCTTCCACCATCACTACTATTTCTTCTTCTTCTTTTTCTTCTTTTTGCTGTTCCTTTGTATCATCGTCGGCTGGTGGTAGTGGAGGAAGTGGTGTCTGCGGTGGCGGCGACGAAGGTGCTGGTGGAATAGATTCCATGGCAAGCGGGGAGGCTGCTCTTGAAGGAGGTGCGGGCGATGGTCCTCTAGAAGAAGGAGAAGGCGATGGTGACCGCTCCTGATCGCCTTGTCGAAAAACGCTGGAAGAAACGTACGACTTGTTCTTGAGTGATGAAATCACTTTGGAGTTTCTTTTAGGAAACGATTCAGGTTCATCAGGACTGAGATATCCGAACTTTTGTTTCATCAAAGGGGACATTGTATCTTTCTGCGCCTTGCTCGACGTCGATGCTGCGGCATTCGATTGCTCAAACTTCTTTAGCAATGGGTTGTTTTTGACCGGAGAACGTTTCGCCAGCAATGCTATATCTTGTTGCCGTCGAGATTGCAATCTGAGGTCGTCCTGGTTTTTCTGTCGTTTATCGCCAGTATCTTTTTGCTCTGCAGCAGCCTGACTCTCGGCAAGTGCACGAAGCTGTTTAAACCGGTCTGAAGTTGCATAATTCGGCCGAGGTGTCTGCGACTTCTTCGAGGATGATGGTGCCTCTTGCTTTACCGATCCAGAAATAGCGTCGTTCTGAGCAACATCTTTGGGCGAAACTCCAAGGTCGTTCACAACGTTAAGCGACGCACCGCGACTCATCAACTGCTTTACAGCTTGGACTTGTCCTAGGAAGCTAGCAAGATGCAATGTTTTGTTGTTGCAAGAGCCCCAGGAGCGGTTATTCAAGTCGTCCGCATCTGCATTCTAGACATTAAAATAAACTTAATTACCGGGTACCTAGCATGAAAAAAAGGGGGAAGGGGAATCGCCTGTCCAAGGACAAGGCAGCTACCAGCCAGCAACCTTACCTCGATCAGAAAGTACAATAGACGGGCACGTTTCTGCTGGGCCACAGACAGTGGCATTGCCTCCTCGTCGTCCGTTTCGAGATGATCCAAAAGGGTGAACGGAATGGCTGTCAGGTGTGCAAGATTATTACCAAGCACTTGCACTTGCTCGAGCTGAGCAAGCAAATGAGCATAGTCTGTCTCTATATTTGTGCTCTCCTTTTCGAGTGGCGTCCATAGCAGTTCAGGGTTGGATTGATAGAGTTCCTGGACGCGGTTTAGGTCCACGTTAATGACGGCTCGTGTCCATTCGGCCGTTAGGGACCCGGCGTCCATGGCGACTCGGTAGATAAAGGAATGGAGGGTGTGTTACCAAGGAATAATATGAATTGGTGTCCCGGTGGGATAGATAGAGAGCGAGAGAGAGAAGATATAACAACAACAAAAGGGCAAAAAAAATGTTGAATGTGTTACAGACAAGTTGAGTATTCTGATCGCAAGGCAAGCTTCCATATTTGTTTGGTTTGTGCATCCAACATCCACTTCACGCGATTTTCATTAAAAGCACCAAACGTGTTCCAGGTTTTTCTCTCTTTCTCTCAGTCTTGACACGACTGCGCGGCTTTATTTGATTTTTTTTCTTTGACGGCGGCAATCTTATGCCAAAACATTGTCGTATTTTACCCCCTTTAGAGTACCGCCTGCAAGTGAACGTTTCACATTGCTCTCGAACCCAGCCCTGTTGTGTCGCAAATCTTCTGCCGCTTCTGCAGAAGATAGAAGATGACAAATGAGAACTCCATTCCTTGTAATATCTTCCCCCATGTTCCTCTCTTTCCCTTTTTGTTTCTCTCAATGCTCTGTGCTCCTTACCCTTGTTCAATGGATCATCGGCATTTGGTTCCAAGAAAAGGTATTGTAATCCGACTAGAACCGAATGCAGTGACAATACAGGTTTCCAGTCCTCTCGTAGAATGTTCAAACAGATATTGCCTTCAAGATCAATGTTTGGATGGTATATCTATAAATAATATTCAGCCATACTTCTTTCCACAGACCATCTTCATTGTAAACTTTGCTGCTATCTACCTTTTGAGTGCAATGTACTTTCGGGGGTTCGTGTGGATAGCTGCTATTGATGTTGAAAGTGAATGCAAACTTGCCACCCTTGTAAAGACCTGAGCAACTTATAAGCAAAGGGGTGCCCTGCAATGTACGAGAACCATGATAACTTGATAACTTTACCTTCGTCGGGGAGGATTGTCACGTTAAAGTGGAGGATATCAGCCGGGTCGGGGAAATCGAGCTTAATGGTGGGTGGAATATCTAGTTCTGCCAAGTCTGCATCCATGTTTAGCAAACAGTGTTGCCTTGCATTCAATAGATCAAGCTGAAAAGTGTCGCAATCTACCTTTCTGGACACGGATTTGTGCTGCGCTAGTCTTTGGCTTCTTCTTTTCGGCCGCAGCCTCCTTTGCTTTCATGCTCCAGATCTTGATCATTGTTGCTGCTTTGAAGGAAACACCGTTCAAGTTAATGGTACTAAGTATAAAGTGTAAGGAAGTGTGGGTTGGGAAGGGATTGTGAACTTTCTGTGCGCTGCGCTTTGTGGATCTTCAAATCTTAAAGTCCGTCTCCCATCGAGGCCTCTTTGCATGCCCAACACCTTCAAAATTGATACAAGAAGATAGCATGCTTATTCATAAATCTTTGATATTTGATTTGATTTCATTTTTATCAGCAAAGGCGAAAAAAGATGAAAATATACATCGACGGCCATGAGGGAAACCTAAGGGTTGACAAGGATACTAGGTGGGGGAAAAGCATAAATCTTTCTTAGGCAGGCTGAGCCGTGGCTGTTTCGGCCGATGAGCTTGTGGGAGCAGTAGCTGCACGCTTGCTTCTGTAGTCCTTGATAGCCGACTTAATAGCGTCCTCAGCAAGCACTAAATTTTTTTCGGAAATGGGTTGGTTACTAATCAATTGCAAACTGAACAGGACTCCAATCCAAAATACTTACTTGAACAGTGCAATTTAACAGGTGGCAGAGACAGTTCACGGGCAATCTCTGTGTTTTTAATTTCACTGGCTTGTTCCAACGTCAAACCTCGGACACGTTCCGTCATGAAGCTGGACGAAGCAATAGCAGAGCCGCATCCAAAGGTCTTGAACTTGACGTCAACGATCTTGCCAGTGTCTTCGTCAACCTTGATCTGGAGTTTCATTACATCGCCGCATGCAGGTGCACCGACAAGTCCAGTGCCAATTCCCTTTTCGTTTTTTGCAAAGGAACCGACATTGCGAGGACGTTCGTAATGATCAATAACCTGATTCCAAACCGTTAGCAATAGCGATTGTAAAGAGATTAGGGGATACCCACCCTCTGATGGTACATTCTTACAGCACCCACAGAAAGGGGCTTTCGAATGGCTTGAGTAGAATTCTTTAGAACAGTAGCTGTAGTCTGCAACATTTTCTGTGGAAGAGAAAAGTTGCATGAACGAATGAGTGCTTGGCTTCCTTTTTATCTGATTTTTTTTGTTCTCAGACAATTTGATTTCGTCATTCTAGAAATCGGATCAACTTTTCCAACTGAGGATCCTTCAATATGGAAGCTCATATTTTTTTTCAAAGGACTTTGTACTAATGGGAATGTATATAAAATAATAACGATCTTCGTATTTATTTTTGACTGTTTATTTGCGATGTCTAGCACAGAATTCCTCCATTCTCTTGTAAGCTTCTGACAAGATATCAGCTGGAGGAGTAATGACGATGCGAATGAAATTGGGGTAACCAAAACACTATCAGGAATTGTCAGTTTGAACAAAATTACGCCTCGTAATGTTTGGATCTTTACCTGTCCTGGCAAGCAAAGTACGTTCTCCTCAGCGACCAATTTCTGACTGAATTCTATATCGGATGAAATATCCTTGAACTTGTCAACGTCGATGCCAATCTAAACAGATATTTTTTGATGTCATAATCGCATATACTATAGTAAAAAAGTCACATTGTCCTCGTCCTTACCATCATGTACATGGCACCTTGAGGAGTGACGGGTGACAAGCCCTCAATCTTGGATACACCATCCAAACTGATTTGGGTGTTATGCTAACAAAAAGCCATGTGATGAGTTTGGTCAACAGAGCACATGGAAGGTTTGCAAATGTTACCTCTAGCTGTTTGATGGTGTCCTGATAAAAGGATTCGGGAGTATGATGGAGAATGTCATCTAGTGCTGCTTGGCACACAGAGTTGGGGCCGAGTATAACCTGCGACAGGTTCAAGAGACCTTCTCGGACTTCATGTTTGAAAACCTCGTGACGATCGTGGACCAGAATCCAGCCTATGCGCCATCCAGGCACGAGCCACTTCTTTGCTAATCCGCCAACAGACAGTATGGGCACATCCTGTGTCAAGGAAGCCATGGGATAGAACGTGTTGCCGCTAAACACGAGATCGCAGTAGATTTCGTCTGCAATGATAGGCACATGATGCTTGGCTGCAAGTGCAAGAATGCTCTCCAAGTGCTCCTTGGAATAGACGGAACCACAAGGATTCGAGGGACTAAGTGGAAATTGTAAAAAGATGTAGTGGAGAGAGAGAGATAACTTTTTCCAAGAAACCTTACTTGTTCACCAAAATAGCGGCCGTCTTATCGTCGATCAGCGATTCCATTTGTTCCAGATTGGCTTCCCAGTTGCGTTCGGGGATCAAGTCGTAGTATCTAGCTTCAACATATTTGACTTCGGCCAGACTGGCATATAGCGAGAAACCGGGACGTGGCAACAAAATGTTCATACCCGGGTTGCATAGGACGCTGAAACAGATCTCCAAGGCACCAGAGCAGCCGTTGGTCAAGATCACATCGTCTGCTGTCAGTGGGGCCTTTTCTGGAACACTGTATTTGCGTGCCACAGCATCGCGAGCAGCATGTGTGCCTGGTATCAAAGTGATTAGTAAAAGGAAAAATTGATCCTTAGTTATACATCGTACCGTGAGCAGGAGGGTAACCATTTGCTTTGAAAGTATCCAATTGACGAGCAATAGCCTCGTTTGCACTCTTATCCACGTTGAAGTTGCCAAAGACAGTAGGGTCGCCTGCCGGTGCACGGGTTGATCGTCAGTTCACGCGAAACCATTTACAGTTGCTGTAAAATGATCTACAGACCTACTGACAAGCTAATGAACGACTTTTGAATAGAAGAGTCGATCTTTAGCTTGTCCACAATCTGACGAATAGGGTTGTGGGCGCGTTTGGCGACGTCGGACGCCTTGACATTCCAACCTGTGCGGGTGCTCATGGTTTGCTCTTTTTGACAGGTGCAAGTTTCAAACCAGAGCGCGCGTGCCGGCCTTTTATATAAGCGGTTGTCAAGATCGTGAGAACTTTTGCATAATATCGTGGATACGACATGATAACAAGAATGTAAACGCATGTATACAAAACGCTCATACAGACACAAACTATATCTTGCAGAGTGGTCAAAGGAAATTTCTTTTCTTCTTGGTAATATGAGAATAATGCTATTAATTCTATTGTCCAGTGGAGTGGATGATATACAAAAAAGTGGAGGTATCCATTGCGATATTCTTTTTCTGATGCTGAGGGATCTACATGGTTTGCCCCTTTGTCAACTCCTGCCATACGGCAATGTACCTGAAAATAAAAAATTATAATTATTAGCAAGCTGTCCGAATACGACCCTGCTTTTAAAAAGAAGAAAATTGACACTTACTGTTGAGGATCTCTAACATACTCCTCCATGAAGCCAAATTTCATCTGGATATCACCCGACACATTATTCTTTTCCATGCGCTTATTCAGCGAGAACCATTGAGGTTTGTTTTCTGGATCGTTGTAGTGTCGCGGAATACCGTCGGACAAACCGAGTGCATTGCGATCGAAGCAGTTTTTGAATGGAATAGTGACTTCTCCAAGAAAGTCGCGGCCAAAGGTATCCTTGTCCCATACTGTGACGTTGAACAGTAAAGGAACCTTGCCGACCTGAATTGGGATATCGAATTCAAAGTTCCACACAGGATTCAAGTCTTGCTTAACGACTTTAGTTGTATACTTCTTCTCACTAGGTTGCTTGGCGTCAACAACAAAATTGAATAATGCCTAGGGCATAGCCACATTATCTCTCTAAACAAGATGAGCCATACTTTACTCTAACGACAGCGTATGGATCCGAAAAGCCAGTCTTATCACTATACAAATATACAAAGTTTAGGCTTTCATAAGCGTCGACACCCTTATTCTCTCCTTTTTACGTACGCGGCTGCGAGATTCTTTGCAGAGATAACGCCTACACGAAGTTTCAAGTTGGACATAATTTTACAACTTTTCTAGAGTTTCGGTGGAAAGAAGAGTATAGTCTTGTAATTCGGCTGTGCTTGTCTTTTCAAGAGCAGCACTGTCCATTCGAGGGTAAAAATAGAAGCTGCCACGAGGATCTTGTCCAAATTTTCATCTCCCGGCTCCAGCCTCAGTGCTGCTTTTTTTTCTGCGCCTTCGCCCTTGTGTACCCATTGATTTTCGGCTGCTTCTTTTTGTGGCATCTGTTCGTCTCTTGTAGCAGCCCCTGTAGATTCTAGTGCAGGCACTCCAACACCCACCGACTCGGCAGTTGCTGACCCAACAGATTCCAGCGTAGTCGAACCCACCAATTCAGCTGCTGTTCCTTCTGCTTCCGATGCTACAGCCCCAACCGATGCTGCTGCAACCGACAGCGCCGCCCCTACCGCGACTTCCTCGGCCACTCCAAACACTGTCGACCCAGCAGCTTGCAACGCGTTGAAACAGCTCTACATTCTGTTTCTCTTTTCTTCTTTCTTTTCCCTTCCATTGTTGAGTAGCTTCTCCATTTCTCTGTAATACTCATGAAAATTCGGATTTCTTTCCTGCTTGGAGTATTGCTCCTGACTATTTTGCTTGTCTCTGTAGGCGCGCAGGGTATGCAAATAAACAAGGACATTCACATCCGTCTCTAAAGCAACACATGCTTATTACTGTCGCATAGATACTACTGATCCTGGCGTGTCAGACCCAGGTACAGA
>KK100060.1:213145-227907 GCA_000611695.1 Rhizomucor miehei CAU432
CCATGAAGGATCAAGATGCAGAACAAAGTGTTCATCATGAATATTCTGGGAGAGAAAGGGAAACTTAAACGCACACCACTCCTTATTGCTTTTTGCAAACAGGCTAATTGTACATTCCTCTGGCATGACGTTGTCACGTTCCTTCTTGCGCGCTACCGCCTTTTTTCCCCTTTCTAGGAGTCCATGGAATACTTTTTCATTGTCCTCAAAAAACACCAGTGAATGGCGTCATGGGTCGGTGTGGGATAAAGGAGCAGAACCATGAAAGCGTCGATTTGTATGTCTTGGTCAAGTGCGTATAGGTAAACGTACAATGTACGACATGCAAACAGTAACCTAGTAAAACTGTATATAGTATAATGGATGTATCTTGATGATACTGCACCTGTGAAGGCAAAGTGAGTCGAAAAATTTACATTCCCTTCCTTTTGCTATTCGCGCGTTCAGTGTGGTTAGCAAGTATACTTTAATGCCTAGAGCTCGGTAAGTGTTGGCAAAGAAGCTAAATTGAAAGCAGATGCATATGTCCTAAATTGATGGTCCACTGTCGAACTGGGGATATCGATGATAAGGAAACATTAATAGCGAAAAAAGGGGAACAGCATCCGTCAATTTAGATCCTATACGAATTCTTGCTACCATTTTTGAATTTATTCCCCAAACTCTGGACGACAAACCTTAAACAAAAAGTAGCATTAGCTTGAGTAACTTTTATCGTAAAGAAGGTTTGAAATATACAACGCGGTATGCATAGTAGGTCAGAAGAAATTTTGATTGAGAGAAGTGTGAGCACAGACTTCATAGAATCTCTCAGCTATAAACAAACAAAAACCAACATATCGTGGCACTTGACACTCATAGGCAAACGCACATATCTTTGCTCCCCTACTGCCCTCCAGGGGATCTTACAATGATCAAGACGATAGCAGCACTTGGGACCTACCGTTGAAGGGGTGCATGTCGACACCCTACCACAAAAGCGGCAAAACATTTTTACCCGGAATAGCGTCAGAAAGTGCAAAGCGAAAGCTGCGACCAGAACTCGTTCCTTTTTTCTTCGCTTTCTTCCCTTCTTTCTTGCTCATCACGACTGTATCGCACTTTTATCCCCCAAACTCACTTGTACTGGCAACAAAAATACCCTGCCGTTACTCCATATACCTCTGTTTAACCGATTTACCGTTACCTTGAAGCAATCGCTAATCTCTGTTTTGCCACCGTTTTGCTTCTTCCACTATGCTCGTCACAGAAACGTTCCATGGCTACGTAGAAACAACGCAGGACGTGCTACTGATATTTGAAGGATGCCGTCGTGGATTGTTGCCTCGGATATGCCGGCGCCTTCAGGAGAAAGAGCGCAAGATGATTCGATCTGGCTCGGTATTTGTGTTTGATGAACGCGAATCAGGTACAGTGCAAAAAAAACTATGCTTCTCTGCCTTTGGTCGGTATGGGAATAAGGAAGCAAGATGTCGTCATCAGAGTGAGGGAGATTCTAGGGAGAAAACGACTTCAGGGGCGTTGTATCAGAGAGAGAGAGAGAGCAAAAGCACTCATTTTATCTCGCGTCTTATGCAACAGGCATCAAGCGATGGACCGATGGTCTTGTCTGGAGTCCATCTCGAATTCTCGGCAACTTTTTAATATATCGGGAGCTCGATAAGCGCAGCGCTGGCAATTCAAAGAGACTATCGCTGTCGAGCCCGTCCGGCGGTGCCAACGATGCCAGGCAACGCAGCTTTAGCGCCGATCATGGGAGCGCCTCGTCGACCATTGCAGCAGCGGGCGGCGTAATGTCTGTGGACCGTAACCGGGAACGGCAATTGGTTGGCAGTTTGTCAGATTCGTACAAGTTCCGCAAGGATGGCCTTATAAAAAAGACGATGTCGATTGTAGTAAATGGTGTAGCTCAGCATTTGATATCTTACTACCACCCACAAGATGTATTGCAAAACCGATTACGGACGCCCTCTTCCGTGCCGGAACTGGCTAGTCTCGAAATCTCGCCGGAGCTCCTCATCAAGCAGAATTTCCGTATTCCTCCCATGATAGAGCCAACCATGGACCACAGCGACACTGGCAGCCCATTATCGCCTACCGTAGCGGGTTTTCAAGGTATAATGGTAGAATATCATGTGTTACCTTGATGATGCTAATATTTCGTCTCAGACCGCCGTGCGCATCCACTGCGAAGCATGTCGCTCGGATCGCTGCGAATCCCTGAGCAGCATTATCAAGGCAACATGATGGGCCGTCCGGATATGAACTCGACTAGCTTCATGTACGCATACAGCCCCCATCCCCATCAAAACCATCAGCAACAGCAACAGAATGCTGATGGAACGCAAAAACCATCACCTCCCATGACTTCGTATCAGCCTGTCATGTATGGTGTCCATGGCTACACACCGGGTATGCCGTCGCCTTCCAGTATGTCGTCGTCTCCAGGAACACCCATGATGTCTCCTGTGCGACCCAGCTTCTCCCAACAACAACACCAACAGCAACAGACAGTACAGCAGCAACACACACGGCACTATTCCATTTCCTCGACTTCATCAGGCTCGTTCCCATCTATACCAAGGCTGGATACCTTCCCTTCCATCTCTCAGAGGCAAGAACGTCCTCCAGCATGCATACAGCAACCTCCGCAACAGTCGCCCCGACCTCAACATCACGGTGCATACATGCATGTTGGACAGGACGATTTGGGCTTTTACTCTCAATCACGTAATCAAACAAAACAAACCATACAGGAACCCGCGGACAGGGCTGCCATTGGCCAACTCCTTAATCCAGTGCATCCCCTCCACGCTGGTCCATCGCAAGAAACGGGACCACAGCATCCGCACGATCAGTCCCAAAGCTTCATGCAGCCTTTCACTGGAGTATCGCAATCGGAACCTTCTAGTTTTGCGGAATATTCGTGCTCCATCGATGCAGTGTCTGCAGCAGCAGCAGCAGCGGCTGCAGCCAGCAATCCATTCGCTGTGAAATCAGACCACAAGGCAGATGGACAAGAACAGCAGGAGCAGCAACAGCGTGGCGGCGGTGGCGGTGGCGGTGGCAACAGCCTGAATGAATATCGTCACGAGGCAATGGCCAACACTTATAACCTTATGCACCACCTCTCTCCGCCTTTTCAAAATGGGGCTCTAGGTCCATATGGAGGAGGGCACGAAGATTCACAATTGATGGCGGGATCAGATTTTGGAGAAGGTCCCTTGATGCTGAAATAATCCTCTCTCTCTCTGTCAAAAGACCATTTGTACACTATATTTGCAAAAGAGAGAAGAAAAAAAAGACAGAGAGATATTGTTTTTGTGTTTCTTTCTCCTTTTTTTTCTTCCTTTTTCCCTTCTTTCTTTGCCAAAAAAATATACACCTTTCTTTTCTTTCGCTTCCTGCTTCATTGTTGCTTATTGTAAACGACATAGTTATGCCACGTAGTTCAAGGGATTTATTTGTGATATGGAGAATCAAAACGGTAACGAGAGTAGTAATAATAAAATATCTTTAGGATCATCGTTTAGTACAATTGATATCCTTCTGGGGGTGGACTACTATCAAGCCAGGTCACATCCAAAACGTGGATCTCTTCACATGTATGCCCATTGGCTGTTGATTTAATCTACTTATATACAACAACAACATGTCGCTGCAAGGCTGATAATTGTTTGATTTCGATTAGTTTTGATGATCGAATCCACTTTACGTATGTAAAATTGATACAAATACCACGTCCAGCACAGAAAATCTGCGCAGATTGTATTCGATAATGACTGCTGTTGCTGTTGCTGTTGATTGGTGCTGACAACAACGATGTTATTATTGTTTGGGGGTTGTTGTTGAAAGACAGGAGGAGGATAAGATGCGTATGGATACTGTCCTCCAGCCGGCACTGGTTGCTGAACAGGAGGATAAGGATAGGGATAGTAATAGCTTCCAGGAGCAGGTACTGGTGGACTCTGCTGAGGAAAGGACGATGAAGATGGTGGAGTTTGAGGTGGAGGTGGAGGGGATTGGTAGTATGCAGGTGGAGGAGACCCTGGTGCGGTGGAATATTTTTCTGGTTGCTTTTGAGGATGATGAGTATCCATTCAAAAGTGTAAAGTAAGGAGAGAGAAAGGTGGGAAAGGTGATGATGATGATGGATAAAATGAAGCTGAGCGACCTTCGAAAGAGTTACCAATAATTACGCAATAAGAAGAGGTACACTTTCTTAACACAGAGACCGCACATATTACTCCCAAAAACGGACATATTGTGCCACGGTGGATCAATACACAAGAATTTCAACGGTTCCGCGGACGCTTGAGAGTTGAAATTACAGAGAGGTAGAAATTATCAAGGTCGATTTATTAGGTGGTGCTTATTGGCCCTTCCTCGATGGAAGTTGAAACTATCGAGGTGTTGAAATAAATGTGGGAGAGATCAACGAGGCTTGACTGTACTATGTGGACAGTTAGCTGCTAAGTGGTTATGACTCTGCCTGTTCCTCTTGATTTGAGTTCCCGCACCCCACCCCAACTTGAATTTGTCACTACTTCGCATGGATTTTTCCTAGCCGTTGATTGCTTGCTTCCGTAACATCGGGTAGTATAACCAGGTTTTGTCCTCTTTAGCAAAGCCTTCGGGTGGATCATATGCCTGAACGTTCTGTTTCTGGTGCCAACGGTGAAGCAGAGAGGAGTTGTAATATCCTTTTTTGATCCAAAGCAAAGAGGCCGTATTTCGTTAGCTCCAGCAACTAGCTTATTTATTACTTCCATCAACACCTTGACATGCCAGACTACGTGAAGAAAATGGGAATAATGAGCTTCGCAAGTTCTGCTTCCGAGGTCGAGAATGGGAGCCAACCAAGTGGCCGAGCTACACAGCAGATTTGGGCCTTCTGAAACGTCGGGTCAGTTTGGGAAAAACTGCTGTCGCAGTCTGATCTGCAATTTGCAATAAGGCAGTTTCCTGCTGTTCTTAGTGGCAATGGAGAGCGGATATCTCCATCTGTTTTTCTACATACGTCCCGGTGCTTAACTTCCACATCTGCTCTTGTTTGAGAGAGGCGTAGACGTTTCTTATGCGGACAAAAACCGTGCCAACAGACCGAGGACCAAGGAGGGGAAGCGGCTACACCAAACATTGTGAACAATGAAAGTTTTGTCACTGAGCACCCAAACGACGGATATCCGCAAGTTGTCGTCGGCACGTCCCTCCTGGAAGTTTCCTTGATGGTGTTGTAGAGTATGACCTATATGTAATACAAGCGTAATACTTCTTGTTAAGGCTGCCAAATCGCGTCCCTCCTGTTTGATCCGTGTGACGTGGCAGATGTCTTGGTAAGAAGCCAATTACTATATCATGATCCTCAATCACGTTTCTAATCTTTTGCCAGCTTGACATTGAAACTCTTGGAAGGCAATATTCGATGTGTTCTTTCGGCGGAGAGAACAGGGCATAGATTGCTCGAAGAAGAGTCTATCTTGTTCGGTGCTGCGGCAAATATCCACCTTGAATGTCTTCCACACAGCGTGAATCAAGAGTCGGTGTCCGCGCCCAGCTTGCAGTTTGGATTTTGGAAGGTTGAGCTGGCTGACTCTTGGGCGGCAGATACGAATAATACGAATAAAAATGTCGTTGAAAAGACTTTGTCATCATTTAGATCGTGTCCGATATCTCGCGAGGTGTCCTATTAGCAGTACTTAACACTTTGTAATAGGGCTTACGCTCTTGACAAGTTCGAAAAGCGAAGGAAAAAACGGGAGAAAGCACAAGAAACACGAAAAAGAGCAGCCTACGATTGCAGCTTTGTTGCCATCGTTGTTATGAAGGAGACTCAAATCACTACAAACGCCCAACAATGAAAAAAAAGGCGGGTTGACTCGACATAATGAAGTCTGACGCCTTGTTGGAAGATAACACAATGCATTTACTTCGCTGTCAGCAATACATTGGTAAAGGTGCCCTGAATGAAATAGTTCTCTCAGTGTACAAAAGTTTGAAGCATATCGACAATGCCAAGTGTGCCACTGGCTGTGAAACAGTGCACTGACGCTAATAATCTCAGATCTACATGATAACACAAGTCTACTTTTATGTAGTAAAATGCACAACTTTTTTTCTTTATACAAAAAATCGGTCGAGTGTGTGAGTGTGTGGGTGGGAGAAGGGTGAAAGGGGAAAACGTGCATATACAATAACTATGTGGAAGGTCTTTACATGCCCATTCCCATACCGCCCATGCCGCCCATACCGGGCATGCCACCAGCGGCCTTGTCCTTCTCAGGAGCATCAACAATCATGCACTCGGTGGTGTTCAACAATGAAGCGACTCCGCTAGCATCGACAAGGGCAGTGCGGACAACCTTGGTAGGATCGACAATACCGCGTTCAATCATGTCAGTGTATTCGTTGACGGAGGCATCGTAGCCATAGTTGAAGTTGTCAACACCATCTTCCAAAAGCTTGCCAGCAACGACAGAGCCTTCACCGCCAGCGTTGTCGACAATGGTGCGGCAAGGACGTTGGATAGCCTGGCGAACAATGTTGACACCAAGTTGTTGGTCAAAGTTGGCACACTTGATGTTGTCCAAGCACTTGGCGGCCTTCAACAAAGCAACACCACCACCGGGAACGATACCTTCCTCAACAGCAGCGCGGGTAGCGCAAAGAGCATCATCGAAGCTAGACAAAAGATGAGAATTAGCAAGTGGACAATGAATTGGGAAACAGCGAAAGCAGTAAAACTTACCGGTCCTTCTTTTCACCGACTTCAACTTCAGAAGCACCGCCGACCTTGATGACGGCAACACCACCGGACAACTTGGCGAGACGTTCCTGCAACTTCTCCTTCTCATAATCGGAGGTGCTGGGGTCATTGATGGCACCACGGATTTGTTCGCAGCGCTGGTTGATCATGTCCTTGGAGCCGGCACCGTTCAAGATGATGGTATCTTCCTTGGTAATAGTGACAGAGCCGGTGGTACCGAACAAGTCGGGAGTGGCGCGCTCAAGCTTAATGTCGAGTTCATCAGAGAAGACGGTGGCGTTGGTGAGGATACCGATATCGCCGAGGATAGACTTGCGGTTGTCACCAAAGCCAGGAGCCTTGACAGCAGCAACCTGGATCTGGCCACGGAGCTTGTTCAAGATACAGGCAGCCAAAGCTTCACCGTCCAAGTCTTCAGCAATGATCAAGAGAGGGCGGCGCTGAGTGGCGGCGGCCTCCAAGGCAGGCAAGATATCTTGCAACAAGGAAATCTTCTTTTCCGACAAGAGAATCAAGGGCTTCTCGAATTCAACCTTTTGGGTCTTGGTATCGGTGATGAAGTAGGGCGAGATGAAACCACGGTCGAAGCGCATACCCTCGGTGACTTCCAATTCGTCTTCGATGGTCTTACCGGCCTTGATGGTGATGACGCCTTCCTTTCCAACACGTTCCATGGCTTGGGCGATCATGTTACCGACGTGCTTGTCACCGTTGGCAGAGATGGTGGCAACCTAAAATATGCAATTTAGCATGAAAGATGTTTTCATATCAACAAATTACGAGGTGCGTACCTGCGCAATCTCTTCAGAGGTGGTGATGACACGGCTGTTGGCCTTCAAGAATTCGACGACGGCATCAACGGCAGCCTGGACACCACGGCGAAGGTCCATGGGGTTGCAGCCGGCGGCGACGTTCTTGACACCTTCGGTGAAGATAGCGCGGGCCAAAACGGTAGCAGTGGTGGTACCGTCACCGGCGAGTTCGTTGGTCTTGCTGGCAACGTCCTGGACAAGGCTGCATAGAAGTGTGAGATCGCGCGGGTCGTGTATATGCTGACAAAAACTGATGCAACTTACCGTGCACCAAGGTTCTCAAACTTGTCTTCGAGAGTGATAGACTTGGCAACGGTGACACCGTCCTTAGTGATCTTGGGGGAGCCATAGGGCTGTTCAATGAGGACATTACGACCCTTGGGACCCAAGGTGACAGCGACAGACTTGGCGAGAATATCGACACCTCTCAAGAGAGCAGCGCGGCCTTCGACACCAAACTTGATCTCCTTGTGGGTGGAGTAGAGACGGCTCAAGACGCCGGTACGCGAGCCAAAGCGAGTGGTTTGGATAGCTTTGGTGGCCAGACGGTTCATATTAGCAAAGTGCACGGGGAAGGAAAAGGAAGAGCGTGGAAAAGTTGATTGGGCCAGGGCCTTCTCCACAAATAAGAGATGGTGGCTTAGCGATATACTTCTTGTGGAATATGCTCGAAGCTCGAAAGCTGACTGAGTTGGTTACTTTCCCAGGCTCGTGTTCCAGCACCTTCTTAGCTGCTGAGTCTTGGGGTGAAGGAAAGAACACTCTGTAATATTTAGATACAATGGAATCTGCTCGACGAGAAACAACTGCCCTTTAGTTTTTTCCGAAAAAGTTAAATGACTAGCCGCCTTTGGGCGATTTTCGTGTTGCACGTTCTCTTTCGGGTGAGCTACCTAACTGCATTCAATATGGAAGCAGCGTCTCTCTACAAGTATACGTTTTTAGAGAGCAACTTGCATCATATTTTAGGAACTTAGCGTCAAGCTCAATGAGTATGGCGGTCAGCGACGACTTCCCATGAAAGAATCGCCAATTTTTAACATTGATGGGATAAACATTATGCGCTGCCAGCATGCAGCGACATGTTCCACACTGTCTGTCGATGCCGTTTCCTTTGAGTTTCAAGTTGCCCTCTTTATTTCAATATTTTCTATTGGAACAGTCGGCAGTCATCGCAGTGTTGCTTACATTTCCAGGTCCTGGGAAGAGGAGCAGTGTGTATTGTTTCCGTGGGGATCACCTTGCTCACGAAATCTTCTCAATGCGACGTCCTCTTTTGCCCTGTCGAGAAGGCACCGAGCTCCTCTGAAGCATCAAGACAATGCTGCTAATTAGAGATGCGTATATATATTTATTACGACCGTTGCTACGTGGAATCGGTCAGAACACCTTGTAGTAAAGGAGCAGATATTTACTGTACAGCAGGGGCAATTGCAGTAACATTGTCACAGCGAGAGCAGTACCCTTTCTCGCAGAAACCGTTTCTAATACTAGATATTTACCTGCTTATGAATATATCAGAAACTTCATTGGTCTCATCTCTAACTTTTCGCATATAGAAAGATACGATATATCATATTAAAAGATTTGTGTCGCGAAATTTACATGAGAATAAGCTAAAATCGATGCTGATAGGCAACTTGGAAAAAAGCTATTTTTGGCTATGACTGGGTTTATACAAGGACTTCTTACAAATGATTGGCATTTAAAACCTTTTCGCCTCGACTTGTGAGAGACAGGACTTCGTATAGCTTTTTCATGTTGCTTTCAACAATAACCTAGATCAATATGTCATTAACTTCACATAAATCCAAAAACCATGTTTACAAGCACTTACCTTGGGTTGGAGGAGCTCTTCGAGAACCAACTGTAGTGCGGTGCGCTCGATCGTCGAGGGTGCGGAGGACAACGGAACGACGAGAGCCTACACTATTATTTACATTTGGATTAACGAATCCAGCCTGAACAGGACACGTTCAACTCGAGAGCTTGTAGAAACGAGATTAACCGCCCACGAATGAGCGAACGTCTAGGTCCGCCGTAACACGAGCTAGGCACCGATTATGTAGCTACACTGTTACACTGACGGAACCAACAAAAGATCGTGTTGTCCATTGAAAGCTGAACTCGTTAAGCTGAATGAGGCGGTATTGGCTGGATACAGCAGATCCATAATAAACGTCGTAACATGTACGCAATCCACCAGAATGCCGACAACTTGAGGTTCTTGGACACCTTCCCAAATCAGCTTGTCCAAAGCGATCTGCAATTCTTTGCCCAGTTTTATGGGATCGCTCTCAAAACGTTTCCCTGGTGATACCGACTTTTTTAACCTCCATGAAAAGAATTCATGGTTCGATTTTGAAAGTGGGTCTGCGTAGAGCACGAAATCGGGTATCAGCTTGATTTGCTCCTTGGATGGCTTTGCAGGACGAAGGTGGTAAGTCATCCTCTTCATTCATTTTTAAATAAGTATGCGGAGCAATTGATCGATGGATAAGAATCGACCTACCATTCGCTTTTAGCCTGAGATGAGAAACCAGACAATACTCCAAGAAGGGTGGGACAACATCGAGGGTCAATTTTGTCTCGCTTCCTTCGAAATCCAAACGAACACAGCTTTGAAAATTGATGCCTGTAGTTCTTTCTTCTTTGCATCCGTTCCACAAATGGTGCTGAGGATTTGCAGGCAAGTGAGGAGCCCTTGTTCGGCATTCTGTCCTGTTCTTTGCGTAGGCCGTTAATTTGCTGCAAGATGTTGTCGCACCCGCCGGATTAGCCAGCAGCACGCGTCTACATGCAACATGCAATGCTTACTCTGGTTAGAGAGCAGGCTATATTGAATTCTTCTTGTTCTTCAGATGGCATGCTGCTCAAAGCACAACGTTACGAAAGGGAGAGCAGGAATATGAATGATAAAGCCCTGAATGGGAGTTAGTACGAAAACCGAATAGGTTATAGATGATATACGTACAAAATTCTGGCGTCTCTGATATCTTTGCGCTATTGAGCGCCTTTGATAGACTCGCTGCGGAAATTACGCAGAATAAAGGTTAGGTCCTTCTCGTTGACTACCTGCTGCACATGAGACATATTAGCCGCGATTCTTCCAATTAGCAGCACGGATTTTACCTTCGGATTCTTATTTTCATCTCCAAGTCATTGGGCTCATAGGCTGTTGATAGGTACAGTCTCCTGCACTTCTTTTGCCTGTTTTCGGCGCTCTGGCAAGAGCGTGCTTCTGTGGATTCGTCATTGTGACGGCAGTACGCTAGGCTGGAAGTAATGCTATGTAATTTACAGTACGAGCTTTAGATCCTTTTTTCTTTTCAATAGCAGTAGTGTTACTTACGTCTTCCGTCAATTACTTTGCGATAGTCATGTACTTCAAATGGTTCCCTGTGGCCCTGGAGTACCTGCAGACTTTGGACAAAGGCTGGTCTTTCCTTGAGCTTAGATGGACAAGTGCTCCCACTGTCTGTATTGGCTATAGGCCGATCGATATAGGAAATGATACTGTCGGTGGACATCTTCTGGACGCATCACTTCTTGCTCCATAATATGCCGATCTTCCCATTTATTTCGGTCTTGGTGGGCGAGTTCCTAGAGGTTGAATATACAAACACTGCAATCAGATTCCTTTACATATTGTCAATAATCGTTGTGGCTATAGAGCTTCCATTGCTTCGCCTTCACATGACGTTTTTTTCGGTTAACTTAATTGCGTAACGAAAAGGAAAGAGGAGTGAAGAGAAAAAAAGAAAAGAAAGAAGCGACGAAACAAAGATCCGTACGCTTCACATAACAAGAACATTGCAGTCAATAATATTCTCGATTCGGCAATGTCTTGGTCGTATAATCAGAGCACCATGTGGCATATCTCTACAGCAGAGAAATATCGCAGAATGATATATCAGTTATATATTAGTTTTATATATAGATTTCGCATCCAAATGCGCTACATCGTACATTGAGGTCTTCTCAAAAATGTGCTTTACCATGTGAAGAAGGTTCGTGTTCCAATTTCATGTGGAAAGGCAAGGAAGCGAATTTTGCGTGGACCTGAGTAGCTACAACAAGGACTGCAGATGTCATCAAAACTCACCCAAAGTCGAAATCATCCACGCCAAATTTGCTGTATTGGATATTTCATGACTAGTCTACTTAAAGACACGAAAAAAAGGAAGCTCAGATTTTTGGATGGAAGCTTAATGGAGTGCGTAGGTGTTTTACGTTCCGCGGAAAAACGAAGGGTAGTTTGCAGCAATTGGGATCATGGATCGAGGCAATTCAGAAAATTCGATCAACCACTTCTTGTTAGTTCGACGACATCAATAACAGCTTGATGATCGACGTGGACGAAGTGTGTAATCAGTGCTCCTCATGGTGACAGCTCTGCTAAGGAACGGAATGGAAATGGGGTGGCGGTGGTTGATAGTAACGGCGGTAATATGTGCCGCTGCCGAAGCCAAAATGAGAGATATGTGTACATGTTGTTTTCCTGTATGGAAACAGCCTGCTCTCTTAGCACAATAGAGCGTCAGTGTCCTAACTGAAGGTCATGAAGGTCGGCGGTTCGAATCCGCCAGAGAGCACGACCCCTATGATGGTCCGATGATAAGATTTGCAGTGGAGACAATTACCCCACACAGCGGAGTTTCAGAACGAGGCATTGGGGGAGGGGACGTACTGTTTGCATGTCGTACATTGTACGTTTACCTATACGCACTTGACCAAGACATACAAATCGACGCTTTCATGGTTCTGCTCCTTTATCCCACACCGACCCATGACGCCATTCACTGGTGTTTTTTGAGGACAATGAAAAAGTATTCCATGGACTCCTAGAAAGGGGAAAAAAGGCGGTAGCGCGCAAGAAGGAACGTGACAACGTCATGCCAGAGGAATGTACAATTAGCCTGTTTGCAAAAAGCAATAAGGAGTGGTGTGCGTTTAAGTTAAAGTTGAAACCTTGAAATATCTTTTACCATTCTTGACTTTGGACTTGATTTTATCGTGTTGATGACTTTTGTGCAGCAGCGAAGAATTTGATTACTTGGATTGCAGATACTGGCCCGTATCACTGAAAGGTTACCACCTGCTTGCTTTCAGTATTCTTTCCATAGTAGACGCAAGTAGACGCATTTGGCTACTCTGGACAGAATGGTGGACGGATGCAGTGAGTGCAATGACAGTTGTCGTCACCGTCACCAGGGTGATTGGCTCAGCCAAACTCCTTCGTTGCTGTAACAAAGTTCCGAAGTGTACAGCGTAGCAGCTACTTGCCATTCGAGGTTGTTCAGTCTCCCAAGTATAGAGATCCGCGTTACGATCTTTGAAAAACCTATTGTTTATTAGCCCACTTAAGCCAGGGTGAATTCTGCGAAGTCACTCCAAGAAGCATTTGGTAACTTGTATCCCTGTCAATGCTACAACTCTATTGCGTACAGTTCACTAAAGCATGACAGGTCATGATACTCGATCTGGAAGCTGGCAAAGGCAAACAAGATATGGACAGTTATTGGCTCGGCAAATAGGAAAAAGAGATACTTTATATCAACGTGCAGTTACATTTCTCTTGATCTGTTATTATCACCTAATATATAAAGAGACGTTTACAACGTGTTACTACTACACTTTTCTACTCATAGACTTCGTCTTCTCGAACGACTTTGTTACTGCTTCTTTAAAAAAGCCGTGCCGACACTGCAATGGAACCGACCATGAACGCATAAGCAGCTCATTGTGTCCTTATCTTCGCCATCGTTTGCAGACGACGCAAGGGTCTCAATCACCCCCCGCGATCGCCTCCGGTGCGATTTACACTCCTGAGTAGATGTCTTAACCACGCTAGATCGAATTCAATCAATAGTAATAGAAAGAAAACGAGCAGAAATTGTAACCGGCCATTAAGCAGGTAAATATCTCTATTTAATCCTCAAACTAGATAGATATCCTTTAATCTTAACAATATTAATTCTGCCGACTTCAATTTGCGTAATCACAGGTCGTATTGTCCATATACCTTGCATCACGATTAACTCATCACTATCTGACGACTGTCCTTTTCGCTTCTCGCGACACCAATTTTCGATTCGACCGTCTTTTGCAATGACAATCAACAAAAGCCAAAGCCAAACATTGGAAAGAGTCACCATTTATTTATCAAAGCCTGTTTTCATGCATGGTCAACTGTACGTAGCACTCTCTAGAGCAACATCTCGAAACAATATCACCGTCTTTTTCCGTCCACCTCCTGCTCAAAGCACTGCGAAAAATAATGGCCATATACATCGTTATTTCCAAAGCACTGTTGCTTATCCACAAAATGTTTTGGCCACTCGACATGCGACCGCAATGTAATTCTCAGAAATATTGATTTAGATCTTTTCCAAATGATATCTTTATATGATAACCCACCCAACGTTCATAGATAATACCAATAAATGAATACATGTACCTAGCCTAAATACTGCATATTGGACATTCAGCCTTAAATACAGCAAACGGAATACTCGACTTACAATGAACCGGATATTTAGTCTAAAGTACAAGTTCACGAAGATTGAACCAAACCACTTAAGACGACGGATCGTGCGAGCGAGCGAAGCGAGCGAGATGTATTCCACTCTTTTCCCTCCAACGTTTCCTCCACGAGCGAAGCGAGAGGGAAACGTCGTGTAAAATGTCTATTCAACTTTCCCTGAAAGGTACTAACGTTCAGATTTGTCGTAATCCAATGCTTTCATGCGATTTCCACCGCCTTCCATCCATCCTTTACTTCCCTCTCCACAGGCGAAGCTCTTTCTCGAGTGTAGAAGTTCATCGAGGCCAATAACAAAACAAAAATTCGAGGATCATTTTGATGAAACGCGTCACTAGACGGAATCAACCAGACTCAGCCTGCTACGACGAAGCTCCCGAATGATAATCCTGAAACGGATATTGGGAAAGCTACCATCATTGCCTATGGCAATGACACAGTTAGCGGGTCAATGAAAGGCAAAATAACGGCACCTACGAAATGCGTCCTCAATGCTCTGAGAAGCAGAGCAAAACACATGAAGGTACAATTACAGCTTTTGCTGCTTTTCTGACTTTAATGCAAGTGACTTATTTGCAATTTCAAGTGGCTGGTCATCATCGTCAAAACGGACGAATACTTGACGTCAAAAACATGTCGC
>KK100060.1:249394-262399 GCA_000611695.1 Rhizomucor miehei CAU432
CTCTCGCGAGATATACTGCGCAAATACTGTGTGTGAGAGCTCACGGTTTCAAGAGCATACAGCTCCTCATCAACGACATAGTCCATGGGCTCAAGCCTGCCATGCTCATCAACGATATTGCCTTGCCCATCTTCAAAAAAAAACTGATTGCTCATTTCGAAGGTGTAATATGGTAGGAAGAAGGAAAGCTGGGGGCTGGAAAAGCTGAGATACTTTATATAGTGCTCGATGTGCCAAGGTTTGTGCAACAAGACACGGTTCTGAAACGCGATTTGGGTGCGCCAATGGGTGCCGACCCTGCCTTGTTTCTTCTAACCATCTCCATCTCGTCCATTGTAGCCTTCAAGAAGCGAAGGTAGTGTCCAGTCACAGTTCCTGTGCTCGTAAGCTTCGGCATGACCTCCTCGCTTTCTTTTCTTGGCTGGCGGCTGTGGAAGTCTCAGGCTGCACTTAATCAGACCTGAGGCAGAGATTGCACCTAAGATTGTGGAAAGGCTCTATTCAGGAGAATGCATGATCGACAATGTAGTCGATGGTGGGAAAATCTGCGTAGCGAATTGAGAGAAGTCGCTTCATGTAACAATATAGAGACACGGTTTAACTAGCTAATTCGCAGTTACTGATTTCGATGCCATGGATTGTGTTGGCGACGTTCTTAGTCATGACGATGATCTGAATCTTGATGGCGGTAGTGATCTGGAGATTAACGAGCCGTAACAATCTCCAGCAGAAGGAATGGAGGTCTATGGACCAGTCGAGAAAAAATGGTTCGTCCATTACAGTTTTGACGCTATGAAGCTCGTTAATAATTAAGTTGGTACCCAATCAACCAAATATGACTTATCTGTCAGAAGGAATGCAATATGGTAGACAAAATCTCCGGACCCCTACGAATGATGCAAAGAAGTTACGTTCTTGCACCAAACATCCCTCACAGAGAGCGTGAGATTGTAGGGTAACCGCACCGCCCCGGAGTGTCCCCTGTTGAAAGAAAAATCGTGGACGGGCTAGTTGTCATTGTGTGGAGATGGTTGAAAGAAACAAGGCAGGGTCGGGCACCCCATTGGCGCACCCCAAAATCGCGTTTCAGAACCGTGTCTCATGCGAACGTCTGCATCCTTTACATCTTCAATCTGCATAGCAACGGACTCCAACTGCGAGTCCGTTGCTATGCAGATTGAAGATGTAAAGGATGCAGACGTTCGCATGAGAGAAGCAACTGTCAAGCGAGCCTACACGATCTACACGGACCAAGACAAAGTGAGGTTTTTCAAACAGATATTTGAGAAGGTTTTGAGTGCATCAGCTGCTGCGAAGCAGTTAGGAATCCGTGTTCGTACTGCACAAAGATGGGCCACACAGTACGAAAGGAATCCTGACAGCATTTTTGAGAAGCGTAAAAAGAGTGGTCGCCCGCGTATCCTTAGTGAAGAGCATAAGAAGGTCATCTTAGAATACGTTGATGAGAATCCTTCGGCTGTCCTAGAACAGTTGATGGAGCGACTGCTTCAGAGGTTTGAGGGACTCAAGGTATCCAAAACTACAGTCTACGGGTTTGTGAGGACAGAAATGATTTTTGGGTAAGTGCGAACTTAATTCTTGACAAACTACGACTTCAATTTTTACTGGGAACGACATTACTTTCTGAAAATAGTGTACATTTTGGCATTGTGTGTAACCCCACCCTTCTCCATGTCTACTCTGGTCATTCTCGCCACTGATTCTCGGGAATCCACCCTCGAGACCGAGGTCAAGGTACGAATCTCGACTGTAAAAGTGACAAATATATATAAAGTTGTTGAAAGTATGCTGTAAAAGTCCAAATATGACTCTTCGACGTTGCGTTTTCGTGGTGTGCCAAAGTCATTGCTGCCCATCTGTGGTCGATCAGTGCTTAGTTACTGGTACGATGCCGTTAAGGACAAAGTAAAAGATGTCTATATTGTGACAAACGCATACAAGTATGGAGAAAATAAAAGATACGGGTCCCACCCCTGAAGATGAAACTGAAAAAAGCCTAATCCTCATTTTGATACTTTGATAGCTACAAAAATTACGAGCGTTGGGCTGGAGGCCACGGACTATCTAAAAGTAATGTCCTGAACTGTGGATTCAGGTAAGCTTTGTAAAGAGTTTGTGGTTCAAAAAATAAGAAGGAAATTAAAAAGGATGTAAAAGTAAAGGGCCTGTGTCAGATATAGCATTCGTGCAACGTGTCAAGGATTGCAGCGAGGGAATGATTATCATGGGTCCCGACTTTTTATACGATCAACATAAGGATGCTTGGTTCCTGGAGGACATTGTATCACGTCAAGGAAACTTTATCCTGTATCATCCAGAAAAGTATCCTTTGGTTTACGGCATCACCGGCGTTGTATCCGAGGAGGGTGGCCAAGATCTGGAAAGCTTTGTGAAGCAAAAGCCAGAATGCGCGCAGATCACGCTGGAGCGACAGCTTAGCACCTTCGGATATTTGCAGGATATATCGTTCTCAGAATATTTGGAAAAGTGGTCAAAACTCTTCTCAGAGTATGTATCCGCTGATGAACGTGTTACGCGAGAACCTATTCATGTCAAGGCGTATGCTCGCGTTGGTCTCATGGGTAATCCAAGTGATGGCTTCTTTGGTAAGTGAAAGGCAAAGCACCAGTTGGTTCATATGCGGAAACAAATAGCTCGTCTAACAACTGGTATTGTATGTGCTTTGCTGCTCAAAAGGCAAAACCTATGTCGCTCTTGATTTCCAACTTTTGGGCTGAAGCTATCTTGGTACCCCACGATCCTACTAAGGAAACTGAACTCGGCAGCATCGTTATTCTACCTAACCCGGTTGCCGACTCTCACCGCTTTACGACGCTAGAGTCTTTAGCCGCAGTTTGCAAAGCCGATGGATACGAGAACGGTGACCGACTGCTGCTGGCTTGCTGCAAAGTGTTTTTCTGCTACTGCGAGCAGAACAATATCCCAATTGATACACGACGAGGATTCCGTGCCTTGTTTGAGACCAACGTTCCTCGCCAAGTGGGTCTCGCCGGCTCCTCGGCCATTATCACTGCGTTTTGGAAAGCATTGCTTCAATTTTACAATGTGACAGACGAACAAATCCCCTTGGAAAGACAGGCTAGCTTGGTATTATCAGTGGAAACAGAAGAGCTAGGAATAGCTGCTGGATTGCAGGACAGAGTCATCCAGGCTTACGGAGGGCTTGTTTATATGGATTTCGAAAAGGAGTATGTCGAGAAGCATGGTCATGGCAAATATGAACGACTCGATCATACATTGCTACCGCCCTTGTTCCTGGCATACGACGCTAATCCCGAAGACTCTGGAAAGGTGCACAGCACAGTCAAGCAACGGTTTCTCAATGGTGATCCAGAAGTACGGCTTCCCAAGTCTTTTCTTCTTTTTCATCTCTCTCTAAACAAGAAGATATATAGGTCATTGAAGCGATGCGAGGTTTTGCTTCACTCACTGACCGTGCCCGAGAGTGTCTTTACGCTAACGACCACCACGGATTCGCCCAACTCATGTCTGCCAACTTTGATCTACGACGCAAATTATACGGCGACACAGTAGTAGGAGCAACTAATATTCGCATGATTGAACTGGCACGGCAACACAACTGTGTGGCCAAGTTCCCAGGCAGCGGAGGTGCCGTCGTTGGCATGTGGGACGGGCAGGATGAAAGCACCCGAGACACGGACTTACGATCGCTTCGACAAGCTTTGGAAAAGGAAGGATTCGTGTTTGTAGAAATAACCCCCAAAAGTTTATAAAGGTTGAAAAACCTGACGGATATTAAGATTAATACGCGTTGTCTTCATGTATTCTCCATAGAGTTTCCAGTCAGTTTCATCCACGGATGCTGACAAATACTTTGGTAATGTATTTTCGATAATTAAAGGTACGCCTAGTTAAATTCATATATGAGAAAAAATGCAACGATGTAGCAGTTATATTAGAAAAGAAAACTTGCCATGGAAACATTTGCGGCATGGTTCTGTCATGACAATAACATCGCCGCTGTGTAAACGAAGAGCAATGGGTTCAACGTCCCGCGTTGTTCCACCAATGAGATATATACAATCATTGCCCAAACTACAAACGTAAGCATATTTTAGATATGGTTGCATAGTATACATTGAAGACGTACCTTATGGATACCAGTGGCGCCTGCATATTCAACTCGCTGCGATCAACGTGACCCATAAGAGTGTCCCGATATTGATAGTAATTGATGACACCGGCTTCAGCTTTAAAGTCACTACCACGATAGGTATTTTTCCAGTCTCCATATCCTACATCTTCCACAGCCGTAACCACCTCCCGTGTAATTTCAGAAACATCCTCCGGCATCGGATAGCGTCTGTCAAAATGGTATGTTTTGGTCGGCCAGTGATATTGATATCCCAATGTGATCCATCGCATCTTGTATATAAGTTTCGATGGCGGTAACTCGGGCACGGTATCTGCTGGAGGCGGGTCTGCTTTTTTCACATTGACCTTGGGATTGAAATTATCAGCACATGCTTTCTGCTCCACCAGACATGTTTCCACTTTTTGTTGTTGTTCCGCTTCTTCTTCTTCTTCTTCTTTTTCTTCCAGGCCCTTTTGCTTGTCAGATTTCTTGGGAATACAATAGTTTGGATCGCATTCTCCCCGCATTTGCTGTTCATGCAGTTCCCAAAGCCCTGAAGATGGAATAACATAGTGCGTATCGAGATTGGATGTATTGGGAGGTCGTGCATAGTCTCGAACGCAGTGGCGTATGAGTCGTCGTTGGGCTTGCGGTGAAAATGCACTGGGAATAACAATCAGACCTAGAAGAAATAACAGGGATAAAATGTTAATAACAAATGGCTTTCAGTCACAGATACACTTTCCTCTTTTTACCTGGTATACTCGCTATAATATATGCTTCCTCGCTACATTTTCCAAAGTGTTCTGAAGATAAACTTTGTTTTAAGCATGTCTTGACGACGGTAGGATTTCCGTCTTGCACTGTTTCGAGATCGATCACTTTTGAAAAGTCGGGTTCCGGAAATCTCGACTTGAAGTTTCTTTCAGCATTACGGAATGGCGTTTGATTTACATAGGATTCTCTCTTGAGCTTCTGCTCTGCAACAGCTTTTTTTTCTTTTTCACGAATCTTTTGCTGTCTACGGGACAGTGCTGGCATGGTTTGGGAAAAGCAAAAAGAGGATGGCGATTCACTCCGCCTGAGGATGCCCTCGATCCAAATAGCTGAAAGATACTTAACTATCCTAATTTTTCTATATATCATTTTATACATGCATTGTAATGGCTAAAAGGTTTACCGCTGAGAGAAAAATCGTTGGCTACTATGTGTTGCTCAAGTAAGACTATTTTGAAACAGGGTTCAGTTGGTATCGGTAGGCTGACTAGGTGCATGGATATAGTAACTGTAGAAAGCAAACTTGAGAAGCAACGCAAATCCTGCATGCGCGCCCAAAATAGCCAAGAGAATGATACGAGAGGTCTTAGCGTCGGCTCTAGATATGACAATGTATAGATTCTTGATCAGGAAGTATGCTAGAAACCATATAAGCATGAGCAAAAACGTCTGTAATACCAAGAGAAAGAAAATAATGGCTTTATTACCTGTCAACCCGAACGCGACGCCAACAAACACCCAACGAGCAATGTCAATAGGAATGATACAGAGCAGCTATATATGAAATGACCAAACATTGGAATTACTGCCAATGAAAGCAGTACAAATCTTACACAAAGCACTTACCGAAACGGGCACCCAGATCGTCATTGCATAGCCATAGTAATCTACGATGTCCAAAAGACTCGGCTGGCATCCATAGTATTTGGTCGCAGCCCAGACAATGACTGGGCACAGGAACGAGTAAAGATATACTACGACGAGCGCAAAGCTCAAGAGTCGAAAATCGTAAACGTATTCCTCATTGTTGATATATGCTACAACAGATCCGGCTAGTGACGAGCAAACATAAAGCGCAAAAATGACGGTGGTAGAGATCCAAAATGGACCGTAAAGATCAGGCTGGTTGTTGAGGGTATCGTTTGCAAAGTCGCCAACTGGATACAGGGTCTTTAGACACCGTTCAACAACCTGCGATGTATCAACGTCGAAGAATCGTGCATAGTATTCTATAGACCAAATCGGTTTGTTGGAGCCGTTGCTGCGTGGTTGTGTAGAGTCGAAGAAGGTGCTGGGACCACTTGCAGGTGGTGGAGGGGCGCGCGCACCTAAACAATATCATGTCATGTATATATATTGTTGAGCAGTTTGTTTTCTACTATTTTGTTGCCAATATGACAAGATACCTGTGGATTTGTTTCCTGAACTACTAGAAAAGTCTTACAATTGTGTTAGGTTGGAACGATTATGCAGTGAACATCTATTGCGTATTGTACCTTGAAATTCTAGACCATCGCTCTCGATTGTCGCGGGCTGTGTAATATAAATGATTTAAGTCAAACCACGCCAACATACTTGGTTACAATGGAAGCGTTCATACCTGGCTGTATGTTCCCTCATCCATGTCGACGAGGACATTGTATTGGTTCTTGCTAGACATGCTGGCTACTCTCTCTTCCTCTGTGTTGGCAGAAGTGCCAAGTATGTTCGCGCTCAGCGCTAACGAGACAAAGTTCGCGGGGATGAAAAACTGGATAAGTGAGGTCATGCCCGCCAACAGCACCGGTACGCTTTCGAAAAGGTTTTCTTTTGCGAGAACACCTGTTTCCCTTCTCACAACTGAATGCTTCTGCCGATTGCCCGTATTCTTGGGAATATAGACTTTCGGCATCTACCTAGTAAACAGCAGTAAGTCTTGCTGACGGCAAGGGATCTTGCGATGACTATGTAATTATGCAAACACTGATCTAGCGTGTAAAGCTTTGGAATTACAGTTTTTGCTCAACACTTACGCCCGCTATACAATCATACACCTGTTCTGAGAGCATCTTGTGTGCGATCTATAACAACGACCACAATTAATACTATGCCTTCCATCGACAACTCCAACTCTAATAACGACTGGGAGCTCTCTAGCAACGGCACATACTGGACCTTCACACGTCCATTAGAAAAATCTGACAATGATGATCGGCATTATCGACTGATAAAGCTGGCCAGCAACGACCTTCAAGTTTTGCTCGTGCATGACAATGACACGGATAAAGCGAGCGCTGCTCTTGATGTCCACGTTGGTCATCTGAGCGATCCTGTAAGTATATATGTTGCGGTTCCCACGGGAGATTTTTGTTGTTTTGCTGGAGATGCTAGATCAGTTGGCAAAGTTTGAACTGATAACCATGGGCTATGAATGATGTAATGTGTGAATACGAGAATAGTGGTTGCACACATTATACATTTGGCAAAAACGTGGGGATCAAGGGGAAGCACATGGTGCACCAGATGCTAAACGTGTGGTTTTGTTTGTACATTTTTGCAGGATAATCTGCAAGGCCTCGCGCATTTTTGCGAACACTTATTATTTATGGGCACCGAGAAATATCCCAAGGAGAACGACTACAACCAATATCTGGCCGAGCACTCCGGTTTTTCCAATGCATTCACCGGCGTAGAGAACACAAACTATTATTTCGAAATAGGGCATGAATATTTAGAAGGAGCCCTGGATCGCTTCGCCCAATTTTTCATTGCACCTCTGTTCTCGGCCAGCTGCACGGAGCGCGAACTCAAGGCAGTTGATTCAGGTAAATTTGCATATGATCGCAGATCTGCTTATATTGATGCATCATCTAGAGCACAAGAAGAACCGGCAGCAGGACAGCTGGCGTATGTTTCAGCTAGAAAAGTCGTTGAGCAACGCCAATCACCCTTACTGTCACTTTGGTACCGGAAATTTGGAGACGTTGTACGACAACCCCCAAAAAAACGGACTTGATATCCGCGCTGAACTCTTAAAGTTCCATGACTCGTATTACTCTGCTAATATTATGAAATTATGTGTTCTCGGAAGAGGTGAGTCTAAAGGGCGGTGCTTCCTTCCGGAGAACGCGGCACTCATGCACGTATCACATATAGAATCACTGGATCAATTGACAGAGTGGGTTGTGGACAAGTTCAAGGATGTTCGAAACAAGAACATCGAGCCACCAAGATTCGAAGGACATCCATTGACAGAAAAGGAGTTGATGGTGAGTCGTTCATTAAACATATGTTGGGTTATCAGTTTTGAAATCTTTAACGGGAAAGAGTAGAAACAAATTTTTATCAAGCCGGTAAAGGATGTGCGGTCCCTGGAGATGACTTTCCCATTCCCAGATCAACGTCCTCTATACGCTGTTCAGGTACGTAAGTAATAGTTTTCTTCCGGAACAATAACTAAGCCGAGCTTTCCAGCCGGGACGTTACATCTCCCATTTGATCGGTCACGAGGGAAGTGGTTCGATTTTGTCGCTTTTGAAAAAGTATGGATGGGCCAACTATTTGCAAGTCGGAACCATCCACGGAGGCATCGGCTTTGAATTCCTTCGCATCAGCATTGATCTTACAGAGGAGGGCCTCAGTAAGCTGCATATTGCAGAGTAGGGAATTCCGATCTAAAACTCTATTTTTAGAGCATTACGAGGATGTCGTGTTGTGCGTGTTTCAGTACATTGAACTTTTGAAAAGATCAGGAGTCCAGGAATCAATCTTCAAAGAGGTTCAATCCTTGGCGTCGCTTGCGTTTCGCTTCAAAGAGAAGTACCCGCCTTCCCAGTATACATCTAGACTTGCCGGGTTAATGCAGCATGGATATCCGCCACAGTTCGTTCTCAGCGGTCCCAGCTTGATTAGAGAATACAATCCGGATCTCATCAACCATGATCTAAGCTACCTTCGACCCGATAACTTCCGAATTATGGTTGCTAGCCGAGAGGCACCTAACGGTGTTCCGTTTACAAAGAAGGAAAGATGGTACGACACTGAATACGAAATGCTAGATTTCAGCAGCAACTTGCGGCAGGTAATGGCTTTAGAGCTGCATCGTGAGAGGGGTGGTTTTGGGATCCGTGATGAACTATATCTGACTTTGTGAAACGTTGTATTAGGCTTTGGAAAATTTGAAGCTCAATGACGCCCTGCATCTTCCGGGACCCAACGATTTCATTCCAACGAATTTCGAGACTCATAAGAGAGAGGTGAAACAGCCTGCTAAACGACCCAACCTGCTGGTCAACAATGCAAAACTCCGGCTGTGGCACAAGAAGGATGATACGTTTTGGGTGCCAAGGGCAAATGTTTGGATACTGTTCCGTAATCCTCTGGCATATGCTACACCGTCCAACTGCGTAAAGACTCGGTATGCATATAAAGAAGCCGTGGAATGCGAGTGGGGCTAGATGTCTGATAAGGAATCTAGGCTGTACACGGATCTATTGAAGGATTCACTCAACGAGTATGCTTACGACGCAGAAGTCGCCGGATTGAGCTACAATGTTGAAAATCAGTTGGAAGGAATGCTGGTACGCTTGCGAATAACAGGAATCTTTTTTTGATAGAACTAACGTTGTTTTCATTTTTTTTCTTGCAGCTCGCCATTGGAGGCTACAATGACAAACTGTCGGTGTTGTTGGAAAAGGTTATCCAAAAGATGCGCGAGCTAAAGGTCGAACCTGATCGCTTCAAGCTGTTGAAAGATCAGGCAAGTAGAAAGCAATGTATCTTTATTATCGAGGGTTAGAAATTAACTATCATGACTATAGCTTCGCCGTTCATACAAGAACTTTGCATTGGAGCCGCCTTACCAGCATGCTCTCTACTATCTTTCCTACTTTACCCAGGACAAAATGTGGACGAACGCCGAAAAGCTCCAGGAACTCGACGCTATCACGGCTGAAGATATTCAAGCATTTTATCCCACCATCTTGTCGCATTTGCATTTGGAAGCGCTCGTGCACGGCAACGTCGTACAAGAAGAGGCAGAGTCGATGATGCAGACTGTACTGGATATTTTGAAGCCAAAGGAGCTGCTGCCAAGCCAAATTGTGGGTCATCGAAGCATCATCTTGCCTGAAGGTTCAAAGTGGGCCTATCAACGAAAAGTCGAGGATCCACACAATGTCAACTCGGGTATCGAATATCTGATCCAAGTCGGCAATGTCACCCAAACGGCTTTGCGCGCACGGTTGAGTCTTTTGGCCCAGATTGCCCAGGAGCCTTGTTTTGACCAGCTTCGAACCAAGGAGCAGCTAGGCTATCTCGTTTTCAGTGGCGTGCGAAAGCAGACAGGATCCATGGGCATGCGCTTTATCGTGCAAAGCGAACGAGACACTGTATATCTGGAGAACCGCATCGAGGACTTTTTGTGCAAACTGCGTTCGATTATTGTCAATATGACTGAAGAAGAGTACCAAGCTCAGGTACAGTCGCTTATTTTCAAAAAGCTGGAAAAGGATAAGAATCTTGGTCAAGAAGGTGGCAAATACTGGACACATATTCATTCTGGTTACTACGAATTTGATCAAGGTACGGTATAAAAGCCGACACATGTTTGCAGATAATGTATTTGAAGGTTACTGATATAGCACCATATTGGTAGTGGAAAAGGACGTTGAAGAACTACGCAAGATCTCAAAGCCGTCGTTGCTTGAATTCTTTGACGAGTACATTGACCCGGCATCCAAAAAGATCCGCAAAATTTCTGTCCACATTCAATCGCAAAAGACGCCAGTGGTTGCACCAAAATACAAGGTCAACATTGAATCCTTGCATACTTGTTTGGTGTCTCAAGGCGTTACGCGCCTAAGCATCGACGACTTACGAGCCGCCATCGAAAAGGGTGACGCGGGCGAAGCATCTATCCAATCTATCCTTCGAGAAATGTTGATTGATGAAACCAAGGGTGACGAAGAGGAAATCGAGTCTCTCATGTCGAAGCTGGCGGCAGCAATGGGCATGGCGGAAGCTGTAGGAAACGGCAACGGCGCAATCAATGGTACACTTGTAACCGTCGACAGCAAAAAGACAGCACGTCGATTGTCGGTGCCAGACAATGACTCTGTCTCGACGGAAAGCGGACCGCAGACTCCAGTTAGGGATCATAGCCGTCTTCCTGATGGAAACATCATTATCACAGATCCTGTGGATTTCAAGAGTAGAATGGAATTAAGTCCTGCGGCGGTACCGCTTATCGACTTTAACAAATAAATTATTTGTTCTTTTTTTGAGTTTGAATTTGCTACAACTACGTAATAATGCAAAGTAGCTATGCTCAGGCGGTGATAATTGCTTCATATGCAACTGCGTAGTTGTTTCTATCAAGTTTATTGAAACTGTCATTTGGAAAGAAGTGAGACAAAAAGAAGAGATGGATTTTCTCGTCTGAGTTTACGCTGAGTACCGAATGCAAGTAGACGTACAATCTCTCTCCGCTTCCGAAGGTGTCTGTGCTTCATGCACGGATCACTCCTGGCATGAATGATTGAATATGCGCTTACTGCACTTCCTATCTTAAGTATCATGATCGATAAAGGTCTACTGAGCTGTATACGAAAGAGAGCTGTTGTGAGATGACAGAATGATCTCACGTTTTGAGAGCGGAGTGAATTCTGCTCGATAGGGGACACTCCTTTTGCAGATCGCAACAGAGATCTCTTTGGTATGGAAGACTGAGCAATCTCAGACGGCAAGTAGTTGCCACGCTATACAGTTTGTAGCTATATTACAGCGGCAATAGGGGTTTGGCCACTCCTCCATGTGACGACAGCTGTCGCTGCAATCACTGCAATCGTATACAGACCATTCTTTTGTCCAGGGCAGCCAAACACATTTACCATGGAAGAGTTACTGAAAGTCTATAGTTGGTAACCTTTTAGTAAGATGGTTTGTACCTTCAACCAAAGTTTAACCATTCTTTGCTGCCTTGTCTTTCTCACGAAAGTCAATAGAAAATTACCCAATACGATAAAATATAGCAAATTCCCAAGACCATATTCTTACGCAAAAGCAACACCTTTTACAATGAAAACAAGGAATATGATGAGGAAAAATAAAGCCTCACCAGGTCCTCAAAGAGTTGCCTGTTCGGCCGCTCGCCGCGCAGAGGCAGTCATTGAGACTCTATATCACTGTTCCCAAATGGGGCTATGGACTCTCGGACGGATTCGAATCGACGACCTTCAGATTAGAAACCTGGCGCTCTTCCAATTGAGCTAAGAGAACCCCACTACAATCCATAAAGGAAAACAATATCTACACATACCCCTCATTTCGGCTTCGGCATAACCATATTACCGTTGCTATCAGCCACCGCCACGCCACCCCTTTTCCTACTCCGCTCATTAGCAGAGCTGCCACAATGAGGACAACTCGTGCTGATTATACATTTCGTTTATGTCGATCGTCGAGCTGTCATTAAAGGTGTCGAATCAACAACAGCAACAATTGCTTGATCGAACCATTTGAAGTGCCATGCATCTGTGGTTCGCCGCATCGTTCCCATTGCTGCATAAACTACCTTCGTTTTTCCGCGGAACTTGAATACTCCTCAGCACTCCATTAAACTTCCTTCCAAAATTCTGAACATCCTTTTTGGCGTCTTTAAGTAGACCTGCCACGAAATTGCACTCCTTTGCTGTAGCTACACAAATCCACGCAAATTCGCTTCCTTGCCTTTCCACATGAAATTGGAACACGACACTTTCTTAACAATAAAACAATTCTTATTCGCAAGTGATGTTACACTCTTTCCGGAAAGTAATGTCGCCCCCCAGTGAAAATTGATGTCGCATTTTGTCAAAAATCAAATTCGGGTTTCCCAAAAATAGATGTCGTGTGCTTACAAATCAGATGTTGCATAACCAGAAAGTCTTGTCGCACAAAGCTTGGCACACTGAGGACTATACAAAATCGGGTTCTGTTTTCCTTCTTCCTACCCATTTCACACACTCAAAGTACCACATCACACACATTTCAAAATGGATAACCAATTTTTCTATGAAGATGGGCAGGGCAACGTCGTTGATGAATATGGCAGGCCTGAACCCATGGACTAT
>KK100061.1:7393-57563 GCA_000611695.1 Rhizomucor miehei CAU432
AGCGCTTACCGTCGGATGTGTAGCCGTAGGCTGTCAAAACAGCGGTCGAGCAAGCCCCATAGCCGGACCACAAAGTCCATTTCCGTGCCTCCACTGGCCAGACTGTCGAGCAGTCCCATCGGTAGTACGAGAGGAGCTGTAGTATAGTCGACTGCAGCCAATCCTCGTCAAAATGCTCGATGGGATCGAAGAAACCGAAATCTGTCGCTTTTTTCCACAGTGCATGGACAATGCTGGCGTTGGAATCATTTTTGGGATGGCGGGCTTCTTCCGTCTGCTCTTTCTCATCATACGCGTCGAAAAGTCGCTTGACGTCTTTGTTGAGCGACGGTAAGGATGGATTGCCGTAGCTCTTGATCGTGGTAAGTTCGTCGGGGCTGAATACGTTCTCCCAGCTTGGATCATCGACACAAAGGACAAATGAATGGACAGGACTACAAGAGTTGTTTCTTTTTGAGTTCTGCGTTGAGACGACGTCGCTAACACTTACTGTTCGTACTGGCACTGCATCCCAAACTCAAACATTTTATCCTCCACATAAACGTCTTTCTCGCCTTCCTTGCCTTCCTTTAGCAGCCATTTCTTCGAGGGATCGAGCGCATAAAATTTCTTTGCAAAGGCATCTTTGATCTCCGCGGTAAGCAAGCAAGAGTTGGCTTTCGATCCCTGTAAAGCATTTGTAAGTTTATTTTGTTTTCAACCGACTGCCACTTTTCTTTAGCACTGACCGATGATATGATGATGCCCGCTTGGATGATGCCGCTTCGTCGGTCGCTATTTTTGCGTGTGAGATTTATCACTATCATATCTGGTATATTTGCAGAGCTACGTACACTTCGAGTCCTGCTCGTTAGACGATCCCTGTTTGGCTAGTCTTGTAAAAACCGCCAAAGCAACTTCTGCCCACTTGGGTTTGTCCCTCGTTTTTCCTTTGCAAGTGTCGTCATTATTAGTAATCAATGTCAATTAAAATCCTTTGACACTTACAATATCGGCCTTCAACTTCCTTGCAACTGTACCGAAACGCCACGACCAAGTATCTGCGATGCCTTCCCCAACCTTGGTGTTCTCGACAATAAAGTTGAAGTTGGTCGATACAAAAGCCAGCAAACTGGGCGATTCGCCTTTCGCAACTTTGTCATGTATATAATTGGCAATCTCTGATAGTCCTATTAGTGCATAATAGCGATTATGGATACACTTTCTAACCGTCGTGGTAACGGGCTTCCATGGTTTTAATGACAAAACAGTTGCACGGCAACGCGGATGAGACTTTTTAAAGGGTCGCTGTGAGCTATATATAGCAACGAGGATCTAAAGCTGTCGTCGCTGCGCTGATGAGAAAATACTCTGAAACACTTTGCAAAAGCTGTGCGACTCTTCAGTGCAGTTCTGCAAGTAAGCACTCAAGCATATGCACCCAGCCCAATCACCTGGTGTTGGTTGAATAACTTTATTTCTTCGTGGCTTCAGCAGTTTCAGCCAAACCAGTCCTTTCCTTTTCAAAGCAGACATTGAAAGGTGCCTTAATTGTATAATTGAGCCTTCTGGTGTGAGGGACTTTGCGTTTTAGGAACTTGTAGTTGAGATCCTGAGCATACACATTGACGATTCGGAAATGCATCGGGATGATCTACAGCATTTTTGCTAAGAAATGGCGCTTTTGTAAGAATATTTTGCGCTTTTGGTAAAGACGATCTGCATCCTTGTCAAAAATCTTGGTGCTATCGGAAAAGTGAATTGAGCAATTCTTGGCTGATTATAATATCAAAAAGGGACTCTAAGTCGGCGAGACTCAATGGTAATATATTTATTCATGAAATCGACTGAAGACTGTTTATAATAATTCCTTATCAAAGGCGCTCTTCTTCTGTTCAGCCAATACGAGTGTTATCCGTATCTCGGAGGGATGCTTCTTTAGAGGATGGCAGATAAATGGATTCAAATGATGGTCGTACAGTGATGCGTCCATCACACAGAACCGTAATAACAGTAATAGTAACTTATCAGTAGTAACTTATCGTGACAAGTCCTTTAAGGTGGTAGCTTATAGTGGTGAAAATACCCTGATAGGGCAATGGCCGGTGATAATAGAGATGTGATCCGGGTAATAGTCCCAGACGACCCTCGTAAAATATCACAATAAACAGAGAGACGCTATGTCAGCGAGACTCATTGCCTCCATTTTCACCGAATTCAGCCGCTTCACGACTGCTGAATACAAAAGATGTTTCTCAAAGAGGAAGATACTAAATATTTTTACAGCTAGTTGCTGGGATGGCTTCCAGCGATATGTCGGATATACCTGATGACGATGTCTACCTTGGCGATCGGTCATGTAAGTTGTACTGCTGCAGCTTGAGATTATCAATAGTTAGACAAACCATTAAATTTTTCTGAATAGAGGTAAGATAACAAAGTACGTTATCAGTGTTAAGTAGCAATGGCTCACCAATTTTTGTGTTAATGCTGCTTGGGATGATCCTTTTGCGCTGGGTCCGCATGCTGCTTGCAAGCGTACAGTAAGTCGCAAGCTGCTAGTTCATGCGCAAAGTCTTCTAATCTGATAACGCAAATTTGGTTTTCTTAGGCTGCAATATGCGTTCTCACAAAGCGCAAAAGGTTTCCCAGGTGGCACGTATTTTATTTCAAACTACATGTCACCCACTACCCATCAGACATCCTCCACAGATACTTCCACGTTGCCTACAACCATATGGCCGTCGCTCACCACGACGCCACAGCCCATTAATGTGTTTGATACTGGCTCTTTCTGGATCTTGGAACCATGTGTGGCCCTTCCTGTGTGCCTCACTATATAAAGCTGCAACCGCTCGCTTTATTGGAGAGATGCGAAGCAAGTCTCAGCACGTTGCACATTTCTATGCCAACATTGGTGAGGATCATAGGCACTATGTCAGTGTCTCGAACGTGCCTCGATGTTTGGGCAGATCGTTGGCAGTGTCACCAATCGATTTGACATGGAAAATGTGCCCACCTACGTATGCCCATTCTACTCTGTCCATCTCCAGCCGTTTCCCAAGACTCAATCAATGTGCTTCAACAAATGTTTGGAGCAATTCTTCTAGTATATCATTTTCTTTTCTCCAGCCAGGCAACAGCCTGCATCGTATAAACTAGATGCTACGTTAATCTGCTGTAGCCGATCACCAATGTAAACAATAGAGCAACGGCATAAGATTGTGAATACCGAGTGAAACCAAATATAATGGTCACTTTCGTGGATCTAGGTAATTATTCATCTCTTTTGTTCGGCGCGAACAAAATCTCTAACCATAGTGTGGTTCTAGTGATGGTTTGTCTTGTAAGCCAAGGTACTGCGGTATTCCAAAGTTGTCGGTCCTTGCTCGAAGCATAGGGTCCCTTCTCTCAGAGACCTTGCTGTTATTACTGGTGGCGGATGGCGTACTGATCGCTGGTTCAGATACGAAAGATACGCGTTCCATCCCAAAGCGCAAGTGCTGTTTAGCAGCGGGCGATATAAAGGATTGATAAACATAAATCCGAAAAGATTGACAAAAGGCCAGAAGCGATACGAGTTGAACAATGCATTGAAATAGCTCTACATCAAATGGATTTTTTGAGTTACAGGCTTATACGTCGCTTATTCGTCTTGGTAGAAACCTTACTGTCCTGAACTTCTCTTTGATCTCGGCGACAGATCTTCCTTCCAGAATACCCATGCTTGTCAAGAATAGAGCAATCAACGATGGAGCAAAGAGCGCCTGATCGATAGCCAGTCGAACCAACGCACCTAAGCAATCACTGGCTGTAAGCTTTGCTGGATATCTTTTCCAAAAGTGGGTGTTTTATATCTAACCTTTGACTTTGTGTTGAATCTGTATTTTTCTGTTCAGGAACGAAAACCAAACACCAACAAGAGGTCCTCCAAGACAGCCTGCGTATGTCGTCATGCGCACTGTACGGAGGTAATCGTGTTCTTGGCCTTTCTTCTCAATCACTTGCTACGCAAACACATCGCCGAGCGTGAACATACAAGCTGGCAAAGATTCAGTTCCTGGACACTTTTGTGATGGTCTCCAGTATCAGTACCTGACTGAGCAGCATAGGTACGCAGCGGTCGCTCCACTAGTTGTTCCCGATAACGTTGTAGGAAACGGTTCATTCCTTCGACTATTGCAAAGTTGCACAAAGATCGGGAAGAACCTGCGCCCCGAAGGCCCGAGCGACACCGCATTGTTGAACCGAGTATTTTGAAGAAAATTAAAAAATGAATTGCTGTAAGAGTTTGCAAGGCTCGAGTTCGTGATTTACAGACACCCTTCTCTGTAGAAACAACCGGACGGTATCAATTAGCGTTGCTGTAAGTAGCAGAGATCCAATCAAACTTGTTATTCTATTCGTGCTTTTGAAATGCTGCTTTGAATGTATATTCCACATCTTGATATCCAAATAGCATATATCATACAGCGGCCATGACATATCCATTCTTCCCTTTCACAATGCAACAATGCATTTCCAATGTACCAAAAAACGGGCTTCCGTATTCGTTCAGAGACTTACAGTTATCCCGTCGAATAAATAAGCATTTTTTTCTCAGTTTCCACAGTGTATGAGCAACCCGAAGGATAGCAAACAGAAACGAAACAAACCATGTTAGTTAGGTTTACTGCAATATTGACTGCTAAGCATGAGCTGAATAGTTGCTTTGCCCAATAGGCGAGAACTGTCGTGCGCATCGCCGGAAATGCACCGTCTTGATTGGTACCTCTTGTGAGCGATGCCGCAAGATGTCATTACCATGTCTTTTCAAATTCACGTCGAAACCCGCGACAACGACAACTTCAACGCCTATTAAAAAGACTGTCTCAGCTACAAAGAGAAGCCGCTTGGTTCATCAAGTTTTTGGGTTACAAGAAGACGCCGAAGAGTTGGAGAAACAACTGCAGACTATATTGGCATTTCGTCGGCAACGGCCTACCAGCAGCAGCAACAACAACAATTGGAGTCTCAGCGTTGGAAAAAGCTCACTGGGCGGCGTTCGGCTCGAGACATCTGTGCATGCCATATCAGATGTGCTTGAATTTCTTCAGACGACCTGGCACTACTTTTGTGAAGCTCCCCTGCCACCCGGGAGGACTCCGGCTTATTACACAGATCGTACACAGCAATTCCTTAAAGTAACACACCGGACGACGGATGTAGAAGACAGGATACGTGGATTGTTTTCTCAAGTTAAGACGATTATGCCACCTTCGGCCACCGAATCCATGTTGCCAGACGACTCTGCAGTTATTGAAGCAAAACGTAGAGTTATTGACACGCACTACAGCTGTGGATTGTATCTTAGCCCTGTCCTCGTACGCTCGTACTACAAGGACTACCTGAAATCTAATCCCAACTCTATGTTGACGAACGCTCTGGTGGCATTTGTGGTGAGCACGCAGTGTCGACATTTGGATATACCGTTCGATCGCCGAGAGATTGCTCAGATATGCCAACGGGAAGCACGATCACTGTTGCAAGACGCCCTGTTTAACGACGTGGAAAATGTACCATCCGTGGAAACTATGGCAACACTGTGGTTAATGGCGCAAGTGATGCTGACATCGCTGAAAACCAACCAAGCACGCATACATTTGGGTATGGCATGGCGAATGGCGATACAGCTTAAAGATAAATACCTGCAAGTCGTTCGAGATATCGACCACAAAATTGGCATCGATACCATGGATCCAGTGCTAATGGCAAAGGCGGAGAGCTGGCGACGGATCTTTTATGTGTTGCGATATCTGGAAACCATCATGAATATGATATACGAGGGGAACGCGGACTATTCTTCCATCATTTTCCACGGCAATGTTGGCTTCCCGGCCGTGTTACCCTGTGAAGAAGAGGATCCTGCACTCGCAAACGCGGTTCGGATATATCGATGCAATATCCAGCTTAGTATATTACCTTGCGGACAGGGCGAATCGACATCGAGAGAAGAAGCTGTCGGTTATCAATTAGTTTCCGGGGCACTGGACGCCATATCGTGCGCCGACATCGAATTTATCGAGAGCCGGCTCTTAGAGTTCTGGCACAGGACGCCATCCAAGTACTGGCTTTCCGACGAACCGCTTGGATATATCGATCTGGAAAGGTTGAACCAATGTACAGATCCGCATATTTTGTATCTTAATCAAATGTACTACCTGTATTGGCTACAGATAGAGAGCCGGCTGATGCAGTCACCTGCGACTGCTGACATGACAGCAGCGTCTCTCGCCCGGTTAGATGCAGAAAGAGCGTTGTTGATCGTGTCTATATCCTGCGATGCTGTCAGCAATATATCGGCTGTACTCTATCAGCATATGCCATGTGCCGTCGAATTGCATTGGCAAACAGTATTAATGGGCCTGTTGATACGCGTCAAGGATGCAGCGGATCCTGTTATACGGTCTCGAGCAAAATCGAATTTGCAAACTATACTTTATATACTCAATAGTATATTTGATTTTCAAGCAAGAGATGCTCGCAGTCCGTCAGAAGGAGGATACGAAAGTTCTAGTTGCAGCAGCTGCAGTAGCGGATCATTCTTGGACGGAACCGAAATTGCAAACTTGTCAGTAATGCCTTCAGCCTATTTCGGAGAGCTTTGGAAACAAATGGACCTATTTCTTGGTGATCGAAGCCTTTTACAACGATAGATGGAAACAGAAAAGAGAAAACAACCACCTCCACCCTACGTATACACAGGGAAAGATGGAAACAGTCTCTCTTCTTGGCTAGCTTGGCCCTGTTATTCCCCGCAACTCCCTCTGTATATAATTTTTTGCAATTCCTGTAATTATAAACTTGTTCAACAATGACTCTTACCGAGTAAATTAAGGCTAGAAGCCAGGTGATATGTATTACATTACATGATACAAGGGAAAGATACAGAGTAGAAAAGAGAAAGAGTGCTGAAAATGTTATGGAAAGTAAAAAGGATGTACATGCGCGTGAAAGGGAAAGAAAGGAAGAGTGGAAGATGATACTACGTCTCCAAACCATGGGACGTAGACGATTGTATTGAGAACATGGCCTGCATGAAAATGTTTTCCAGCTTTTGAAAGTGGTACCACATGGGTTGTTCAACTGCATTGTAGCTATAGCCGTTTTGAACTATCCGTAAGCACCGTAACAGACAATCGCGAGACACCTTGATGATTTCGGTAGGTACATAGTCGTTTGGTCGATCCAAATCTTTGAGACCCAAGCAAGCATTACGCAGGTGGACATCCCAAGCTGTAGTTAGGCATGGCATAATAGAGTGGAAACCGCAGCGGATCTTTGGGTTAGAAACATAATATTCGAAGAGTCGTACCAAAACAAGTGCTGCATGGAAACATATTTCCTGGGCTCGTATTGAAAAGACGCTCCTCTCGTTATCGACATTCTCGTCTAAAAAGTATTCACCAAGTTCTGGCTGATTAGCACCACTTATGTGGGGTGGCAGCGGTTGCAAAAACGGTTCGTGAATTGTGATGATTATCTGGTAATAGGTGATAGCGAGCGCTATTGTTTCGTGGCAAAGATGCTCGTCGCTGCGCAGACGCTTTTGAAATTCCTCGTCTGATACACCCTTGTCAAATATCTCTGAACTTAGACGATAATCATCGGGTATTGACTTGTAGTAGCAAGCGTCCAGAGACTCTTGTGCGCTGGTCATCATAGCTAGGGGCAAGCTGTCATAGTCAGAGAAGCGGGTGAAGCCTCGATAGTTATGTATGCAAGAGTTGAGCCGAGCAGCATAGATGTCCTTGTTGATGGCGCGGATAGTTTTTGGAGGCTCGTCAGGTAATGCAGTTGGCATACATTGTGATTTAGAAACGACTTTCACAAGCTCTTTGATTAGACATCGCGCTGGAGATCGTTTCTTGTGTTTTGGATCTTGCGGGACGCCTCGTCGATTCCTTGTAAAATCCACAAAACGACCAACAAAATACAGGCCCATATGCAATCGTTTAAACAATTCTCGCTCGCTTGGGTCTTTCCTCGACCTTTCAGCCGGTATATAGTCATCCAAAAGTAAGTGTCGCATCCGCAGAGCATAGTCCCAATATTTTTCAGCTTGGTCTGGCCGTTGCAGGTTAGCATTGTATCGGGCCATGGAGACGTAGGTGGCGAATATTTCAATCGAGATATCATCAAATCTCGTAGCTACCAGTTGACGTGCTCGTTCGTAGTAGTATACATGCAAATATTCTGCTTCTTCGTCGCTGAGGAAACCACGTACATGGTAACATCGCTGTGTCAGTGCGGCAGCTGCAAGTGCACATACGGCAGGTGACGAATCTGGGTTATTCTCGTCGACGGAAAGGCGATAAAACGTAGATCGATGGAACGTGATGCCGTTGAAAAACTGACAGGAAAAGTATGCATCCAATATTCTGTGCGTTCTAGCACTATTCTCCTGGAATCCATAGTGACCAGTATCGCTCTCTTGCTGATTGGAGAATTTGATGCATTGAGCCACTGCTCGGAAATACGCACGTCGCAATCCAGTACTGAGGTGGTATCGCCGTACAACAGCCGATTCCAAGCTTTTCGGTTTTTTAAGCATTGGTAAATATTCCTCACTGAGAAGAGCTGGGTTGCGATGTAAAGATCGCAATTGCTGCAGCAACTCTTTGTATGATTTGATGTTCGTGTCGATATGGAAGCCATTTCTGGTAACCGTTAATTGCCATTTAGATTTTTCTTCCAATTGATCCGGTTGTGCTTCAGTCGCCACCATGCGTTGTGAGTCCTCGGATGATGACGCTGGTGTTGAAGACGTGCTGCTGCTGCTATTGCTCTCGAAAACGCTATCTTCTTCATCATCGCTGTCCGAAAATACAGTTTCGTACAAAGGGCCGTCTGAAGGCACGATTATAGGCGCAGAAGAAGATGTCTTGAGTTGTTGCATTTCACTTTCCAAATTTGCCATGAGTACGTTGAGCTGTTGGATATCTTGTTCCAATTCTTTGCTGTTTACGAGTTCCACATAATCGAGATCGGGTGGAGCGGTTTGTTTAAGATAATGGCATTCAATTCCAAGTCTTTTACACCTATGCACAGCCGAGCAAGTCAGAAACTGCGTGTCAAAAACTTTTTACTTACCTACCGATCGCAAGGGTGTCCTGCACTACATTTCTTTTTACGTTCTCGACAACCTTGAATGAAACAAGTGGACGGTGTTACAGCTTTCCTATGAAGAGTTCCCCCTGGCAAGCGTTGCTAAGTTACTTACCTTCACACGGTACGTTCTTTCCCTTGCTCTTTGGCATGAGGCATGACAAATGTTATTGAAACCGGGGGAACGTATGTCATTTTCGATCTGATAGCCAACGCTCAGCGGACCAATAAGATTAGGGCCGAATGTGCCCACTGTTTAGCGCCAAGCCAGCGTCCCCTTTTTTCGCAGTTTCTGTCATACACAAGAAATCTAAAATAAGGTGAGTATAGGTGGCGGAGAGAGACACCTTCTTGCATATAGGGCAGTTTGCTACTTTCAAAGTCTGACACCCAATGCACGAGCGGAGCACAGCGCATGTACCGCAAGAGATCATATTTACAATAGTAAATAATGTGGTAAGCAGCTGGCAGCTGTTTCTTTAAGCGTCAAATTGTAATGGAGAACGATATGTCAAAAAAATGCATTAATAGATTTCGATACCCTTGTGCGACCTGCACGGGTTACCTTTTGCGCAATAGACTCGCTTTTGGATATAGAGTGGGCTGCAGGACTCCTTCATTTATGCGATCTGCTGCCTTTTTGCGCCTAGCGCAACCTTATGAACACCAGCTTGATGGTTATACTAAATGGTAGTAATAGCTGTATGGCATCATGCAATACATTATCCATCGCCTTCCTGTCTAGTGTTATATAATTATATGCCAGCTATAGCAGCCGCTCGCAGCGAAATGAAGCAATCAGATCACTGTGCTTCAGAGGGTCTTATATCGGCTCAAATGCCAGGTCTCATCTGTACTCGATATTCCGCAATAAGTCATAACTCCTAATCAAGATATTGAATATATATAGTTCCATCGATGTGCTGCAATTATCTTTTGACTTTTAGGCGTTTCATTGTTCTGGGAAAATAATTCTCGAAATCGAGGATGAGTACGATGTACAGTGACATCAAGTCGAGAGAAGAAATACAGTCTATGGGCCATACTCTAGAAGGTAGAAGGATATCCAGTAAATAACATAGAATTAAATCTAAGTTGAAGCCCTAGGCTAACTTGCAATAGCCACAGTATCCTGAGTTCTGCCACTATATAAGTTGTTCAGTTATTCTGCAACAAATATAGAACTGCTGCAGTCTAGATCTCATAGGCGCAGACAATCTTCAATTGAGCATATATTACACCATTATAATAATAAGGAAATAATGAATAGAAGCAAGCCTATAATAAGCACTTGACAGGTGCTAGCGTCAGCGAATGATTCTACAGTCTGAGTTCTCTAAATTCACTGCTCTTTGCTGGCGGGAGATACACAGTGATCCTTTTATTCATGCAAGGATACTAACTAAAATAGCTATTTAGCACTTTACATGTTACTACTACTTTTTAAAATTACGTGTCTCATACTTGATGGATTCAAAGAGAATATACATCAGTAGTTGATTAAAAGATCAGCAAATGAACTTCAGCTTCATCAAGCGGATCTGCAGGTCGGTTTCTTACAACATATGCCAAGGGAAGCCTCTTCCGCAGCCCAAAGTACTACAGTAAATTATCAATGATATTTGAAAACGACTCCATTTTATAGATAGTACTTTGTGCCCAAATAAATCATTCTTAATCGAAGACGTAGACTGATGCGATTGCTCGATAAGATGAGTAGGAATCATGAATTATATTATAAACGCTTTTTAGCGGCCTGCCTGCTATGTACCAGACATCAATAGTTAACGAATACGAGAAGCTATCTTTAGGAGGTTTTACATTCTTTGGCGTCGGCTTCATACTTCTATACGGAAAGTTCCCAAGCCTTGGAGGTTTTTTTTTCTTTTGTCGCGCCAAGAAGTAACTCGGTGATGAAAACCAATTTTTTGGCAGCTCTAGATATCCAAATTTTCTGTACTGTTTACGTTGCATCAGCGGACTAAAAAGGACTATTGTTTTTATTCGAATGACTATGTACGTGTTGCACGCAGCATTTTTCACTGTTCAACAAGCTTCCCCGAGAATATAAAAATTTTCCCGTATCACCTAATACCTAAAGAAACGTCGCGACACAACCTCGTACTTCACCAAAGGTCAATAAATGGTGTCTGCTGTCTTCATTTGACAAGGTTGATGATACAACAAGACCTCTGATAATTGCATTTGGAAACGGGAGATTCGGACCAAATATGCGAGGAAAAGTATCGGCACCAACCAAACGTGTAAAGCAAGCATTTTCCAACATTGCAAGGCCTTAAAGGTGAGCTGGAGAAATGGTGAGAAATTTCGATCTGACAAACTAAATCATTGCTTTCACGTCTCGTTGCTATATCTGTATGGTGGATAAGTTTTTTACGCCTCATATATGTCCGAAATGACAGCAGCGCAGCTTGGAGAACAAGAAGGACTTGGCAACCCAGAGTCTCCACGCTGTACTCAAGTGCGACTCTTGCAGTACGTTTTAGGACAAGGACCATTTGGGTGCCATCAATATCAGGACGATCTTTATCTACATGGCGAACCACAGAGATGAAAGGTCTGATGCTTTTAAATGAAAGTCGTAGCTTAACTTTAGGACATCCAGTAACACTTGTTAGGAATAACATAGACCCAATTTGGCAACTTGCCACCTTTTTACATATTTGTATGTTTGTTGTACGTATGTAAAATAATGTGTATTTTTAAAAGAAAGGGTATATACAGAAATGAATGACAGTTGTGACAAAGAGTATATATCTACAATAAGCATCGATTTCGCTTTGTATTTTCGCGTGTTTCTTGATCTTGCTCGTCTTCGCTTTCTACAATGGGCGACTTTTTGGGTTGATGATTGGTTGTCATGTTGGTAAAGAACAATGGGCCGTGGATGTTGCTAGTGTCGATTTTTAATTTTGGTGGATGCTTTCGTTTCTTGGGTGGTTCGCAGGAGGTAATGCTTGTAATATCGGTTTTTGATGGTATCACGGATAAGGTAACAATGACGGGCGTTGGAATAGGAGGAATGGTATCAGTGGAGAAGAGGCCGCTCCGATCATAGTCAGTTTGAGAGTATGTATATGCAACTTTGGGTTGTTGAACGCAGAATCTGACGCGTAACGATGCTGTTCGCTTGCGTTTCTTGGAGTCGACAAGTGTTGTATTGGTTACAGTATTATCCAAAAGTATAGACATGATGTATTGCTTAAGCATGGAAAGAGGGGACGAAATGGCGGCACCCTCCCCTTTTTATATTCCGGTTGTGGCTAAAAATAAACATTTCCGGATCGACAGCTTGCCTTATTTAGAGATGACGTCTGCAGCGCAATATCTAAAAATACACATTTTCTTGTCCGCTTCCCAAATCCTTCGTTATGCCCAGGAAACTCTATAACGTCGCCCTGCATTTTTTGTGCCAAGAAGAAGCGGGGAATGCATGACAACGATTGCACTTTGCCCTACATCACCAAAGGCACGTCATCACTTTTGCTATATATTTAGCACTTTTAATTATGAACAAGACGACGGATATGTATGCTTAAGGAACAGATAAAGCGGGAAAGGGGCTTTTCCTTGGCTGCAATTACCAACCTAATAGGGCCATTATGGAGTTTGACTACGTATGTACCATTGAGGACATTATATTTCCTCATTTAAGTCAATTGATCTGACACGGCCGTTCTCTGTAACTTGTATCCGCCACCGGCAAAATTCTACACTGCATTTGTGAATTTGGGGAGATTTCGCATTGTATGGCCACAAAGAACAACTCCCTGCATCCATGTTGAGTAGTCGAAAATGTACTGTATATTGAAGGGCATTTCTAAGCTCAGGAAAGAAGGAGGAAGCAGGAAATACTTAGCACTGCAAACTTTAAAAAGAAGCACTCAAGAAAATGGACAAGATAAGCTGCATCCTGAAAGAAAACAGCTTCGACGAGGGGCTAAGTGCACACAAGGCGAATTTTATTGTTCGGTATTATCGGTGCATATGCACAACCGATGTCTTATTTTATTTACTGCTTCAGGCATAATCCTCGTTGTTGCCATCTCGTACCGTTTGATACGCACCAGGGAACGCGCCTGGTGCTTCTGACCACCCTAGATAATATTTAGTCGATTACATCGTACAAATGAAATCCTTTTGGTAGTTTACCCCCAACATGCAGAGAGTCGCCACGGTTTTGAATGGTGTTGATACCTGCAAAGACCGTAATAGGCTATATAGAATAATAATAGAAAATGTGGGCGTCCTAATCAGGAGGTAGGGATCAAGGGTGGACTTACCTTGCCGATCAAACTTATGATATTCATGCTGAGAGAAGCCGGGACGCGTCAATTATCACAGAATGCACAGTTTAGTCTTCTTCCATATTCGTTTACTCACATCAAACTAAAAGTAAATCCACTCTCGTTGTAAGGGTTGTGGCCATGCAAACTGAACCATATGACATCGAGCACAATGCTCAGTGCCAACACACCCGTAAACTGGAATTCATTTTAGCAACAGGCAGTACATTTCTCTACTGGTTCTCGACCCTTACTGTCTTTATCGGCGCATTTGATTCATGGTAGTTGTAAGCCCATATACCAAAGAAGTAGATTGGCAAGTTGTAAACAGGGCACGAAGCCAGACTTCCAAAGAGGGACAATCCCTAAGTGACGTTATCAGCGAGTACGCGTGCTTTCAGGAGTTTTGTAAAACTATACAAGATGAAGTCCAAGCAAAGTGGCCAGATTCGTTTGCTGGGCGATTGACTGTACTGTATCCATGCTATGGGCTTTGTAGCGCAAAGAGGAAGAGAAAAAGGAACAATGTGCTGGTCTTGTGCGACGATCGATGCCTGTCAGCAGATGAAGGAATTTTGAATCACCTTTATCACTACAGAACTTTTCAATTTTATTGCATATATATATTTCAGTTCATCCATAGGTATGGTATTTGAGTTTGAGTGGTAGCTTGGTAATAGGTTGCGTCTGTCTGGTAGTAGACTGTGCCGTTCATGGAGTATGAGCCTGGTCCTGTCGTTTCGCTGCAGTGGATGTATGGATTTGCAAAGCTGGGATCAGTTGCTACAGCTGAGGAATATGACGGATCTGGGGATGCGTTTTCGTATTCGGATGTAGCGATGTTTGTAGGGTATGACTGCTGTGCTGTAGAGTTTGTAGTGGATGGAACTGGAGAATAGTCTACACTAGAATATGGCGAGTGAGCGATATATCCGTTGCTGTATGGCTGATAATACTCGTCAGGTGAAAAATCGTAGGGATCGCGGGTAGTTGCATTGACGGGTTGAAAGGAAGGTGCATACGCATTGAGGTTCTCGCGCAAAGATGATATTCTCTTGGCTTTTGCTATCATCCTCTCCTTCACATCAGCGTTGTCTGATGAAGACCTATTTGGGTCGTCGCTGACAGCTTTTGATTTCGACGTTGATGCTGGTGTTGTATCGTTGGATCTAATTGAGGAAGCAGACTTTATTTCTGGTGTTGCTTTCTGCTCCTCCTCTTTGCCATTTTCCGTACCGTCATGTTCCAAGGCTTCTTTTCGCGCAGATGAAGGGCACGTTCCGTCACCGGTTCCCCTGGCATCTGTCTTGAATTCATCCGTCGTCTCTTGTCCTTTCCAGCTAGCCAATATATTGCGAATAGTCATACTCTCGGTTCCAAGCACCAAATCAGTCAAGGAGCATTCAATTACTTCTGGCTCGTTCTGTGAACCATCCGGTCCTTTACTAGACCCTTTGTCGTTGCTTTGTATCAACGAGGCTAGACTTATTGTCACTTGCTCTACAGATCCATCGTCACTATCCGTCTCATATTCACTGCTGCTTTCGTCGTTCAAATTGTGATTTTCATGTGCGTTGATATTGTTATCTGTCGCATAATTCTCGTCTCCAAACTTTGATAAATCATGATCGTGTACATTATTCCAGTTTGTAGTCTGTAGAGCTTCCTCTTTGCTGTTCTGACCTGATTCGCCTGTATCATTGATTTTGCTTGTCACATTTGGTTCCATTATTGGCTTTGTCTCGTTGTTGTCGTCAACAGGAGTCGTTTTAGAATCCTGCTCAACTAATTTTCCAAAGGCATTGCTTTCTGAGTCGATAATTGGCACAGTCTGGCTATTGTTTTTGAGGACATTATTTCGAGTAACATTCCCAACTGCTTGCATTCCATCAGACAAATTGACCAACACCTCTGTCCCGCTTTGAGTTGCAGGATGCTGCGATGATCCATCAAGGAGATCCCTGGTTTCCTTATCCAATCCTTCATCGTTATCGTGCTTGGCAGGAGGATACGTCGTTTGTGTTTCATATTCATCGTCCCAGTCATCGTCATTGATAGACCTTTCCGGTTGTGCTGCAGCCTGTTGCTCTTTGCCTTCAGTTTCGTCCTGTTCCTCCCAATCGATTTTCAAATCAACTGGAATTACAGTACGGCGCGAGGTCTGTTGCGAAATGTCCTCCTTTTCTTCATTGTCGGTATCTGGGTAATTGCCAATATCCTGGCGTTCAGTTGTAGTAGATCCCCATTGCCTCAGAGGGTGATCCTCAGCTAGCTGGGCCAGTTCGTTCTCCAAGAAAGTGGAATCCCAACCGTTGCGACCACCACTACCTTTGCATGGAAAAGAGATACTAAGCACGATCAGGCTACGCGTTAGAGTGATAATTCGTCCTCACTTTTTGAACTTTGACGAGATCCCATTCTCTGAGCCTCGGTACCAAAAAAACGCAGCAAGGCACGGGCGATTTGACAGGACTTACTCAGCTCGACCCACTGACTGCACCAACAAACGCTCTCATCATCAACAAAAAGAGAAATGTTTTATCAAGTTCTGATCCAATAACTTGATCATAGAATAAAAATGATATTGCGTCGCTTTGGAGTATATTAATCCTATAACGATCAGAGTTTCCTCCTTGCCTATCAGCTGGGCGATTGATTGGAATTGTATCAAAAAAGTGAGAAGAATAAAGAGACCAGTGTATATATTGTGCAGTAATATGACATAATTTATAGGTGGTACGGGTTGAATGTCCCTTTGCTACGGATAAAAAAAAGGAGGCGCTTACTTTCAAATATAATAGATCAGATAAATAAACCCGACAACTTCTAAGACTAGATCGCGCGTGGAGACAAGTTGGTTGCACAGCACTTTTTCTTTAAAATACGTCAGCTATGGTTATCGTGGTTTTCTATAGGCAACGCACGTGTACAACAACCGCTGTAGCTGATCCATCTACAACAGGAATTGTCTGCTTCAAACAGCAACAGACCTATATTTCGATTAGCAGGACTGGCGCAAATGCATAGATGATCGCCCATCTAGAGATGCCATCCCTTTTACCTACATACTTACTTCGCAAGAACGTCAAACAATGGCAATGCCACCAACTGAGCCACGTGCTTATTCAGAGAGTTGACGAGATTGCATCGCAAGATGCATGCGGAAGCATTCCGATCTGTGATTGGCTCTGTGCGGGTAGACTTTCCGTTCGATAGAGCCAAAACTTTATTGTGGCGAAAATCCAAGGCAACACAAGATACTTCAATTGGATTAGAATGGGACGAATCCTTCTGGGCACGTTTTGGTTTCATTCCATTCTGGCTGTTTGGCTCTACTCGATCTCTTTTTCTTTCCTTCTTCTTTCTATTCTTCTTTATCCATGCGACACGCTGACAGTGTCATAGCAAACGATCCACTAGTTCCCAGTCAACAAGTCGAGCCATCCTCTCCAAAAAGGTAACGAGCATACATGCTGACGACCTAGTTGTCTGTTTCATTGAAATTAAACTAACGTCGAACTCTCCAGACCACCGAGAAGAACTCCTTTGCCAGGGAAATCGACACGATCGTCACCTTCTATGATATCCGTCAACTCAACATCCTCATCAACGTCTTTTTCATCAGCATCCTCGATACACTCCAGAGCACCTTCCTTAGCAGCAACGGTCTACAATCGATCCCTATCACCAGTACCACCCATGCCATCAGCTTCCTTAAATCCACCGCCACGCGGATCCTTTGAGACTGCTCACCGTTCTTATATTGAAGAGAATTATGAAACACAGTATCCTGAAATGCAGCGTGCTTATACAGAAGACGTAAATGTGTCAACGGCACTTCGACAATCCTCAAGCACACGACGACAACATCCTTCGACTCCTCCAGATCATAGCGCACTAATATCCTCAAATGCCTCTCTTCGACAAAATTCTACCATTCTAAGCAGCAACCATTATGAATATGCATCTCCTCCTCCGTATATGGGTCAAATACACGATGCTTGCGATGAAGAAAACGAACCAAAGCCAAGCTTCCCTCCAAACACAGAAACAACTGAAAGGATCAATGCCGAATACCACAGAAACAAGATGGTCACCAAGGTCATCTATGCAGGAGAAGCAATGTATCAGAGACCAGACAGCACAAAGCATGCCTTGCTTTTAACCAAAAAGAGCAAAAAGGCGTACTTTGTTTTAACAAACACATGCATATTGCAATTCAAATCGGCTGTCAAAGCTCGCAGCTGCGGTATCGACCTGTTCACCCCTAAGCAGCAGCCTACGCAATTCGACAAGAATTTTGTGGTTCTCAATCTGGAAGATGTGTATGGTGTACACAAGGTGCTTGGATCTCCATATTCACTACGGATTGAGCACTTGCAGCCACAAACGAAGCAGCCGCTTGCACTCGTGCTTTCGGTGGATACAGCAGATGAATGCGATCATTGGATAAAGTCCCTGCGTCAGATTGTACGAGTACATCATCCGGGTATCATGACAGTGGCATCCTCAGAGAGATACGCAGCTATCGATCGGATCAGCAAGCAAAATGATCAGCTGGACGATATGGTCATCTACAAGGCGGTGTATAAAGAGAAGCGACTAAAAATGGCATCGCACCAAGACCAAGGCAGTGCAAGCCCTACGACTTCTACCGGATCTGCGTCCAGTCTCAATGGAGTTATTTCGACCAAGGAGATATTTCTTACTGTGCTCTTGGTAATTGGAAAATTCAGCTTCTATATTCTCCCTCCAGGTGGAGCAGCTACAGCTGCGTTAGACGATAGCTATCTCAAGACGGTGGAGAGGGACAGACATGGGCTTCTTGCTATCCAGTCTATTGAATTTGACGGTAGCGATGATACTGTCAAGCTGATGGTCAGACAGATTGACAAGCCTTCACGTCAGTTGGTCTTCGTATCTACGTTTTGCGAGAGCATCGTGCAATATCTCCGCCAAGCAGTGAATACATTGGTGCCTCATCCGACCTATACGCTGAACTTGCCCCAGTATTTGCAAGACGTCCACATTGAGCCAAGGGAAGGGATCATTATGAGAAGAGATATGCTCATGGCGACACCAGAGACGGGCGACGAAGAAGACTATGATGAGCAATTTCTGCAATTCCATATGGTGCTTCAAGCTCACTGCGCAGCCCTCAATTTGAACAAGGCCCGCTTCGACTATGACATATCGGGACCGTTGAACGGCAAGCGCTTTGTACTTTTGCCGCCTACCGAGATCAAGGAGACAGCCCCTACATACAGCAAACACGAGCTGTTGGCTATATTAAGATGTCTTCAGGCTTGCGTAAGTTACCTTGTGTGGATCTTGTTGTTATCTCGACGCAAGTAGTTAAATGTTATTTGTTTTTTTCTTTTTCTTTTCTTATTAGCCTAATTTCCGACAAGTCATTCTTGCTGGCCATTCATTGCAAGAAATTGAATCATGGATGCCACAAAAGGAAGACGGATGGACAATTCCTCCATCGACTCAGCGCTCGAGAAACGCGAGCAATCCTAATATCGGCAACAACAGCGTGCTTGCTGCAGAGCTGTATGAACTTGTGGTCAGCAGTCCTGCTTTGCGCACTCTTGACCTGACTGATTGCCACTTGGGATACTCTCCATCATCCAAGATATCGTCTGCATTAAGCGCTGTTGCTATCGCTTTACAGGGCACAAGTGAGTCACCTTCTCCGCGGCTAGACTGTATCTACGTGGGCAAAAACAGGATGGCATACAGTGATCATCAAGCTTTCGTGAGGAGTCTACATGTCAAAAAGACAATCAAAGAGTTTGACGTTCATGACTGCAACCTACAGCCTCAACAAATCGAGCAGCTTTTGTCTGCCATCCTGAACCATCGTCCTGACAAGCTCGAGTACCTGGACATATCAAGCGATAAACCAACTACCATCTCCTCTGGTCTCGTTGAATCCTTGTTTGAACAGTGCAGGAATCTCAAAGTGTTTCGAATGCGTGGACATGTCCCTGTTGTACTTAGCATGCTTCTTAAGGATAGCCATCCGGTTGCGCTGCGAGAGCTCGATCTCAGCCATAGCAAAATGCCAGACATTGCACCGCTTTGTCGATGGATGCAACGACGCTGCTTCAATACGGTCGAAGTATTGCGGGTTGACTATTGTGGATTGCATGGCGGTCATCTTCGCGATCTTCTTGTAGCGATCACTCAATCTGGGAACCGCCGTGTACACCTCAGTGCTGGTGGAAATCCTATCTCTCGAGATGTGGTCCATTTACCAAAGTTATTCCCGGCATTTATGCAAGGCGAGGGTCCGTGCTCATTGTCCCTGGCGGAAACTGAATGGGAAGACAGCATGCTTCGTGAATTTTTTGATTGTCTCCGTGACAACCAGACATTGGTCAAGCTGGACTTGTCTGATATGCTTCTGGTTGGGGCCACAGAACTCTCAGTGGAGACAGTGCGTATGTTGGCTTCCATGCTGGAGCGAAACACCGTCTTAAAGGAACTCAACCTGAGCTGCAAGAATCCGAAAAGTGCTGGTCAGAGACAGACCGTGGATATGAGCAAAGGCATCTCACAAGCCCTCGAAGGTCTCAAGCGGAATGTGTCGCTGGAACGGATTGGCCTGGCTGGTTTGAAGATGGGTGATATGGGTGCAAATGCATTGGCATCCGTGCTTCAAAAGAACAGGACCTTGTTGGCGGTTGATATTGATGACAATGAGGTAAGAAGAACAATAGCACGACCACCGTTTCATTATCCGCCATTGCTCATTCTATCATCTAAAAGATAACGATTGAAGGTTTTCGAGCCTTGACCTCTGCGATACAATCAGGTGCTACTATTATCGAGTTACCGAAACCGCGAAAGGATCTTCGTCATCAATTGTCAAAACTCAAGCAAACAATCGCCGGCTTGCTTCAGACTGAGAACGAGACGAAATGGTTTATTATCCATTCGACTTCCATTGGTGACACGCGCCGCGTAAAGACGCAACTGCAGTTGCAAATGCAAGCCCGTCAGTCCGCAGAGTTGAGTTACAAGCAGATCACCGATGTTGTGACAAACTTGATGAACGCAGTGAATGCCAACCGCAAAGCATACGAGGCTCGTCAGCAGCGCGCGCATGCCATGCAAATGCAAGCCCAGGCAGCAGCACAGGAGTTAGCTGTGGCGCAATTGCGGTTGCAATCCTCCAATAGTATTTGCGGTTCATCGGTTCGCAGTGGTCTACGCGGTGCCAACTTGAGTGCCGTAGGAGTTCCCCGAAGCGTTTACAACAGATCACCCTCTGCCCAAAGCACAGTCAGCAGCAATGCCAGCAGTGATAGCAGCGAGTTCATCCGCAGGCAATATCGCAATGTCATCCCATTGTACAATCGAGCCAGCAGAGCGGAAAGCGTATCCACTACACCTAGCGCAGGATCATATGGGTCGCAAACAACTTATGAAATGATCATCAACTCACCCGGAGCGCCTCCTCCACCTTCATCCCCTCCACCTCCTCCGCCACCATCAGGCCCCAGTCGCAGCACTGACAGCGCACGACTGTATGCCGAAGATCAACCGACTCCTGATACATCTATGCTGAGTTCACCGCGCACACCTCTTTCAGATGATCCTTTCTTTTATGGAGGGATCTCGCCGGCGCATTTTCAAAGGAGCCTGTCCCTTGGTACTGCAACGACCTCGCTGCCACAGCAACGGGCATATTATCAAACTCCTGACGAAGTTGATCCAGTCATGATGGCAAAACATCCACGGCAACGGACAAACACGGCGCCGTCTCTTCCACCGCCCAGCAGCGCTGACTATGACAACCCCGGTTTCATTGACGATTTTGGTATTGCTGTGACACACAAAGCAAGATCGCCGCCATCGGTCGGCACCAGCAGGATAAGTCATCATCCCGTCGAGGAATATGAAGAAGAAATCATGTGGGATGCTCAGGATATCTACGCTGAGCTACAAGCCCATGATATGCGTCGCTGGCTGCCTCCTGACGAACGGGACCACTAAGAAGGGACGTGCTATTACACTCCTTGCCTCACTCGGTTACACTTATATTGTAGATGCAAATGCACACGAATTCGTACTCTCAATCACAGTCTTTCAATACCAATAAGGCTCACAAGATGCCCGACAATCGCTCACTCATTGGGAATGCTATTACGTCCATTGCACCCAACCAATAACCATGCATCCGACGTCATAATGATACATATTGTTTTATATTTATTCATCTTTTTTTCTTTGCCTACTTCCATTTTCTTACTTTTTCTATATTGATCATCTCTATCATTTCATGACGAGTACTAGAAGAATCCAGGGTTGGCAACACACTTCCATTCCTCTTCCTCCTCCATGAACTGTTGTAATAAGAATATGTATATTCATTTTTATTTTTGGATTATTCTATGATATTCTCTGTCTGATTACCGCAGTGTACATTGTGGATTATGCTTGGAGAGGAGAATAGTCTGTCTGAGCTGCAGTGCAAATGATGATGAGCCTGATGTATTTATGTAAGAAGGTTTACATTCTATTTTCTTATATATAATTATTGTTTCTAATATTAAACGTAATATCTGAATTCCTGTATAAGAAAGCGCATGGTCAGCGCAAATGCTTGCATTCGAGAAAAAGAAAGAAATTTCCCTACCTCCTCCTGGGAGAGGCTTGTCGCGCCATTAACATATTTAAGTTCGTTCAATTTGTCTCGTCGTCTATTTTCTCTTCGCAAAAAGAATCCAGTTATGGCAGCCATGATTGCACCGAGGACTGCGCAACCGAGGTTTACAGCGTTTCCGAAAACTGTAGTTAAATATAATAATTGCAATTCAATAAGAATGCTTGTATGGAATAAGAATGAAAGATAGTACCGTAATGTGGTGCGGTTGTAGAAGGATAGAGATAAGATGAAACGATCCCGCCGCTGTTGCCGATCATGACTATAGTCGCCACAGCTACGGCACGGACGTTCAAATCGTAATAGTTGATTGGAGACCAACCAACCACCGCTGAGCTTTGCATTGACATGCCCACAGGAATGATAAACATGGCACCGTATAAGCCTAACAGTGGAACAGTTATTTGTATCACGGATATTCTTCTCATCTGTTCGTTTTGATATACATACCCCATCTATTATTCAACACAAGCAGCAGCAAGTATCCGATTGCCATTGTCGAAAAGCCAAACAACATGATAAAGGATCTCTTATTGTATCGATCGGCGATGTAACCTCCTACAAGTACCAAAGCTGCGGATATGAGGTTGGGTGGAGCACTTAATAGCTGCGATGTGAGAATAGAGAACCCGAAACCTGTCAAAATGGAAAGTTTTGAGCTTACTGTATTCTTCTCTGCAAAATATATGGTTGACCTACCATCTATGAGCACAGGCGAGAAAATGGAGAAGCTGTAAAAATTGACGACATGAAGAAAGTAGACCGAAGCAAAGGCATATGTTTTCCAGTCGGTCAACACAGTAGCAAAGGTCCTCCATGTAATTTCTCCCGCATCTTTATGCTGACTGCTCTGCGATGCTTTCATGCGTGCATGCTGTAAACTTTTCTGCTCGCTAGTCAGCCAGCTGACCTGGTTAATGTTGTCAAAAAGGAAGAAAAACGAAACAATGCTGAGTACGATGGTTGGCACGCCCTCGAGGATGAAAAGATATTGCCAGCCGTAGAGGTTATTACGTCCTTCGAGAAACGATGTTCCGTATGCAATGGGTCCAGATACAATCCCAGAGAGAAACGACATGCAAAGCAAGAACCCAATCCTGCAGGAAAGCTCGGTAGGCTTGTACACTCGAGACATTTGATACAAGATACCAGGAATGTATCCGCTCTCAGCGGCTCTGCATTTTTTGTTTGTCATGACCTGCTCCTTCAAGTGATTTTATGTTCCCATGAAGGTTGAATGCTTATACTTACCCTAGCAACAGACGAGCGGCGAGCAATCCTCCAAAAGATTTTATGAATCCCATAGCTAGAGTAATAACTAAGGAGTGACAAGTTGGATATAATTAGCGACAGTTCAAATGCAGGGCAATGCGAAGTTCCGTTTTTACCTCCCCAGACGAGCATGATACTGGATAGCCAAATCGTCGCGCTCGTGCGTTTTAATATAACATTGCTAGGAACCTCAAATAATATCTAACCAAGAGATCGATTAGTATATTTAGCTGCGAAAAGTTTCCATAATAAATTGCTGTACATACATAGGTAATGTAGAAACCAGATATAATTGTGCTCAATTGCGAGGCTGTCAGCTAGTACGTGATAAGCGAGATAGTATAGCTTTAGTGAATCGGCTTATATTTCAGTCGAAACTATCGAGTCTGTAACTAACCTTTAAGTCTTCTTGAAGACCACCCAGTCTGCATACATGTACGCAAAGAAAAATATATAATAAAAAGAATTAGATCTGCAGTGCTCTACCGGGTCCTCGGTTGCTGATCTTACTTTGCGTTTCCAATGTTTGCTCGATCAAGAAAGTCAGTAAAGTAGAATACACAGAACAACGGAAGCATTCGTCTATCCAATGCGCGAACTATCTCCTTTTCTTCTTCCCTATCTATCGGCACATCCAGCTGCTCATTGTCGAATTTTTTGCGCTTTTCAATGCGGTCATCCGAAAGGTCGATATCGTCGTAAGTTGCAGCCGTTAACGTCTTGCTCATAACTGGAATTTCGTCTGAATAGATTTGTGCTGCTGGATGTGGCATTACTGCCCAATGGCCTTAAGACAAGGGGATGTCAAGAAAAAAAGAAGGGGGAAGGGAAAAAGAAGATTTCACTCTATTCAAATCTATCCACATCTTTATATACGAAAGACAGCCGCGTGGAGACTCTCCTATCAGTTCTTTCAAGAACGTCAATAAGTTAACCTTAACACATACTATGCAGGGTCTTTATTTGCATGCAATGTATGCATTCAGTTAAATACGGTATAAACGCGATCGTTTTATATCAGGCCTTCAGCGCCAGTAGTCGTTACAATACATAGAATAATCCTAGCTTTCGGCAAGGAGTTCTATTCCGGATAAAGCATGCTTCGGAAAAGTTTCAAAGCTATCTAGCCTCTTTGGATCCTGCCGAGGACCGAGGTTGCATGGAAGTTCAACTCCCCTGAAGACGTGGCAAACATGTGCATAGCTGGATTAACATTTTGTTGACGTTCATTACTCCCAACTTGAATACATACGAGTTAAAAGATGATATTTTCCCTATCAATGCTATAATGAAACTACACATTGGATTATAAGATTAGTCTTCCGGCGAGTTGTCTCCATCGCCTTCTGAGTCTTCTTGCGTTTCCAGTGCATTTGTAACAGCTGAAGCGTCGATAGTTGCAGGTGATCCAGATGGCTGAATCAAACTCATGATACCTTGATATGCCAAGCGTAATTTGGCCGTAGATGGGATGCGCCCTGAGTAGCCATCAGGATCCGTAAATTCTGAAAATGCAGGCGCGGGTCCAGCTGATGCGTCGATAGGCTGAGATCTGTATAGAACGGCGTTCAGATATTGCAGTTGGAGTTTGCCATGTCGTAATGTATGTAATTCATGGAGCAGTTGCCGAAACTTGTCAAAAGTCATGTTGTTTCGTATGCACGGCTGCATCAGATTAGCCAAATCTTTTGATATAGCGCATCTGTGAGCTAGATATGCTGGAAACTCGGCTGCAAGGTAGTGTGGCAACTGGTTCATCACACGGTGATCGTGTGCATTTAGGGAAATGCCGCATTCTGAGTTGCTACATCTATAACGCATGGACATAATGTAGTAGCAGCTACAGATTGCATAGTCAGATCTTGCGTTCATTATGCACATGTGTATACCGAAAACCTTACCTGTCAATATCAACCACTCTTCTTGCTGGTGGACTCTTGTTGAAGCCTTTGTTCTCCAAGTGTGCATTGCATTGTGGACAGCGCAGTTTCTCCTCTACTAACAAATGGGGCATCCAAAGGAAGACTCGCGGTCGGTACAGCATGGTAGGGTCTAATGGATTTTGACGCAATGCAAAGTATGGTGAAGGAGGCTCGACCCAGAAAGTACCGTTTGCATATTCTTCCGGGATGTCTTGCTCCACGAGCCGTTTCTGAATATTTCGAAAGTATCGCTCCATATCGGTCAATTGCGCATCACCTTTGCCCTTATTTTGTCGTTGTTCAGAGCTGCCGCTGTTGCTGCTCTCAGGCACTGTTGCTGCTGCTGCTTGCTCTTGTCTCTCACTTGTAATCTGCGCTTCAGCTTTTATCTGGGCGCTGCCATCGTGTCTGCTGTCGTTTGTGGATTCCCCAATTTTTTGCTCGTTCGAGCCATAGCTTCGTTCCAGTTCCTGCATAAGCTGCCCAAGCTGTGCACCTTCGTCAGTCTCTTCTGATACACGTCCCACGATCTCGCGCAAAAAGCTGCGTATCCGGTTGCGATCATTTTCTTGGCTACTTTGTCCTTCATTAGTAAATGGCAGAAAGGTTGTCGTAAAGATGAAGAGAACGTACTTTACTGGAGTTTCTTGTACCTTTTCTCCAACCTGGTTGGATGTACTAGGTGAAGAACCAACGGCGTTGACGGCTGACTCGGTAACTTCCTCAACGATCGTGTCTGGGGATGTCTTGATTTCGCTTGCTTCCCCGAGCCTCTTCTTTGATGGACGTCCGGCATGATGTCCTGGTTTGTTCTTTCCACCTGGTGGTCTTCCTCGTTTCTTTTCACCGGCCATTGTAGTGGTTATGATTTTCCTTGAATCGGGTTTGCCTTATCAAGAGGAAGAATGGGCAAAGCGCAGAGTGCTTTAAAAAAAATTGCGAGACGCGCCCACTTTACAGCCCTTAATCCACCCGATAGTCGTCGAGACACGTTGTTAGGTCCGTAGATATAAAAGCAAGTGTAATTAACGCTACTTTCTGATATAGCGAGTGGGCTATCTCCTTTGGGGAGCCAAGATCAGATAAAAAAAACTGTGGTGCATCTTTCGTGAGAGAAAATGCTGACGGCATACAAAGCAACAGAGTCGCCTGTTCCAAATGATAGTGATCAAAGGCTTGCTTTTTTTTTTCTATTTGGTTACTGCAGTACTAATGGGAATATATGAGAACAGATGTCTGAACGCGGAGAGAAAGGCAGAAAGAAGATGGCACCGAGAAGAAAAAAGAACACAAATTTTATCGACCTCTTTAATCCCTCTTCTGCCCAAAAGACTTTCTTCCCCTCAGAAATTACCATTCATCACATTTAAACAAGACAAAAATAGAATTTTTAATGTTTTATCGTTTCTATTAATATAACTCCATTTATTAATATTGAATCAACAACAAAGCTTTTTTAATACCCCACTATCTGCGGTGAGTTTTGTCATCTGTAAAAGCTTTGCGTCTAACATGCATAGAGACAAAAATCGCATTGATCGAACGTATTTCGACTTACAAATTTGATAGGTTTAAAGCACGATTGCAGGGAAATGATGATGACCTAGCAAAGTGGTGTATCAACCAGGAACAATGAACAAATAAGTTTTTGAGAATAGAGCAACTTGAACCAGCAGGTCCAAAAGATTATGGGCTGGATAAATGATAATGGAGCAATGTACATTTACGATAATGTCTCTCAACTTTTGATTGCCAGATGTATCGATTTTTCAATCGATACAGTATCCATTTTGTACAGATGCAAGAAAAGAAAAGATTACAATAGTTGCAATTGTTCCGCAATCTCCTGTTTGGAAAAGCCAGCTTCCATCAAGTTCTTAACCAATTCCGCCTTTGCTCTGATTCGTCGTGTGCGCTCTTTTTCAATAAGTAGCTGCTCCCGTTCCACACGTTTCTCTCGCAGAAAATCAAGCATATCTTGAGATCGTTTCATCCGTCCGGCTTCTTTTTCGCGGGTCACTTGAAGCAGTGACTCCGCAAGGATCGATTCATTTATCGCTGGAGGGCTGTCAGTTGGAACGCTGCTATTCTCACTGAGGCGCCTTCGTCGTCGAGGTCGGGAGTCATCGGTGTCTTCGTCGTATTCCTCCTCCGGTTCATCTTGGTCAGTGATGCTACTTATTGACATAGCCCAAGCCGGTGGTGGCCGAAATGCGCTAAAGCTTTCATTCAATGCATCCCAATACGGAAACCGCTTCAATAGCTCCTCTATTCAAATTTAATGGGAATTAGCCATTGTGGTCTGTGCGTCAAAGGCGATCCTGATCCTTCTAACAAAAAGGAAGAAGAAAAAGAAAAAAGAGGAAAAAAATTACCGTGTATTATCTCGTCTTTGGCGCCAGCCTGTTGCAGCCTCTTTCCCTCCGTATCATACCATTCTCGCGCGCTTCGATAGTTGCTCTGTAGTGTGGATATTTTGCTGGCTACATCCTTTGGTAGGCGATGGTGTATACCGGCATTTTGCATTTGGGTGATGATTTCTTCGAGAAGTATCTTCTTGGGTATCCGTTCAGCTGCGTCATTGCTACCACGCCACTTGGCATAATTTGCTTTATCTGCGAGCCAGTTGATCAGTATATCCATGGAAGAAGGGCCACCGTTGACGCCATCTTTGACCCAGGATTTGTAAGGTTTTTTGCCTTTGACAAAGGAGGAAGTAGACATTGGGAAGAGAAGTGACAAAATGAAAAAAATTGGTAATGAAACTCTTTTGAGGTGTTCGTTGTTACCAATGAACCGCGCAAAAAAAAGGTTGGGAAAGGGAAAAAAAGCCATCCCCGCTCTCACCCCCAAAAAGGCTCTGCAATCATATCAGCCCGGAGATGCAAGAGGAATCGTCCCGCAGTGTCGCTCCCCCTATACGATCTTCGCCCACTTTCGATAAATGAGAAACACACCAATCATCACAAGGTGTCACAAAGAGGTTGTTGTCCTTGGATACGCCGTCCCTGTGATTGGCCATTCGTAGCACAGCAACCCCGCCACCTGGGCTGTCAACAAAGGTCTGGGCAGTGGGGAGGCACAAGAAAAAAAGGTCTTTCGAGATGGGTCCAGAAACGTTCTGTATTCCTTTGTCAAACACCACAGTGTATCAATCAATTGTGGGAATCCACAAAGGCCATCCAGGAGCTCATGGAACACATTCAACATAGCAACGACAATGTAACAACAATGAACAGATGGATACAAACGTCAAGGAAGGGACAGAAACCCTTGAAACTATGAGTCAAAGCAGCAATGGTGGTTCCACTATATTTTCATTCTCCTTTTCCTGATTCTGGTCAGCTCTTGAATTGTGAGCATTGAGTAGCAGTGAATCTACATGTGTGTGCCTTGCCACTTGGTTCTCCACCAGAGGGCAGCCGGCATAAGCGTACGTCGTGATTTTTTCTTTTTCAGTATTTAAGCAGATATCAACACCTGGTTTGGCTCCACAATATGCATACAAATGAATTTCGTGCTCGCACATTTCTTACGCGTAGAAACGTATACAGCATTATTGCATCCTATGAAATTATGGCATAGCAAACGAATAATACTGTCTATGATAGTTACTACTGTTGGTGTTCCATTTGAAATTATTAATCATCTTGTTCGATTTCAAAGCATATATCTGAGTGTTATTCGATTTGCTACTTGCTAAATCGAGGTCTCTCTGTATATCACGATCTTGGGTTGGATGGTCTTAATATTCAAAGCTTGTACTATAGGAAGACAGTCAAGATAAGGATATTCATTTTTAATCTACATTAGCATCTTTATTGAGGACAGTCAATCTTGAGAATAGTGAAAGAGCTTCAATTTTCATAGCTCATAAGTTGATATTTCCGACAACACCAGCAATAAATGTTTCGATTTAGTTACGGTATAGGTCAAATCCAGGCTTGTTACTTTGTGGTTTCAATGGGAGGATATAGCTGAATGAGGAAAGGCCCCACACATACAGAGCTTCGCCACAAGGTTTCTCGCTGGCTGCGCGAACTTTATATGCTGCGTGTATGAATTTCATCAATCACAATGTTTCCTTTCTGCTTTTTTTTCCCATTCATTCATTTTTCTGTTTGTTCCACCTTTAACAATGGTCAAAGCACTCGAATATTACGACTTGACTGAATGCAGCATATGCTTGGATGAACTAGAGAATCGACCCACCTCTTCGCGGCAAGCAATTAAGAAAGCTGTTACTCCTGCAGTTACGATATTCGCAACGGACTATTGTGGACACTATATCTGCCAACCATGCATGCAGCGTTATCTTCAAGAATTTGTAGACGACTACCGTAATCAAAACTTTTTTGCGATTGACTGTCCTGATATCGACTGCGAGAAATTCTACAAAGCAGATGACATTGTACCTCGAGCAATCCGTGACCCAAAGTTGAATAATGCCTGGTGGAGAAAAGCCATTGAGCGTTCGTTCATGGAGGATGCGGTGAGTGGATGAACAGCAGCAGGCACGCATCATTTGATCCGCTAATATGATACATTGCCTCTTCTCCTTTGTTGCATACGTATAGGTCCATTGTCCGCATGAAGGTTGCTCTTCAATGTTTGAAGTGGATGACTCTATCAACAAAAAGACATTTGGCGAATGCCCCGATTGTCATCGAGCATTGTGCTTGTATTGTGTAAACAAATGGCATCCAGGTAAAGGAAGTTGGGCTCATTTGGGAGCAGGATGTGGTGGTACAGAGAGGCTAAGCAAAATTCAATGCATTATAGACAAGGATTGCCCGATCGCCAGCAGCAGCCATGCAAACAGTAACAATGCTGCTGAGAGGAAGAAGCAAGTACAAAGAGAGCAGTCAGTGGCTGCGCGAAAGCTAGCGGAGCAGAACGGATGGTGCCGCTGTCCAAAATGCAAGCAAATGGTTGTGCGAGAGGTTAGTAATTGCGTTTATAGCGCTATGCGCTGTTGGGCGCACTGACGTAGCAACACATGGTAGTATGGATGCAATACAATTCGATGCCGCTGTGGAACCAACTTGTAAGTCTATATCTATATCTCTCTCTCTCTCAAGTTATAATTAGATCACGTGAGTCCACTTATACGAAGTTTATTTCTAATCTACATAGTTGTTATCGCTGCGGCGCAAAGAGCAATGACCATACTTGCACCCGCCAATGCCACATTTTGAACGACCAGCAACTACAAGAGATACGGAAGCCAATGTTCGAATATCAAAGCACATCTTCATAGTACGTACAATTTTTATTCTATCAACAAAAAAGTCATCGGTCATGTTCAATGATTTGTTAAAAAAGCTCTCGCAGAAATGCAAAGCTAGAAAGCTTTCTTTCCCTCTTCCGGCACTCTGACAAACGTACCAAATGATGCATCGATATTTTCAAACTCGTATCTTATTCTTTTTTGTAACAACGCTTTATGCATACACACAACTTGCTGAACTACGAATATAATTTCCACTACAACGATTTCTACGCTTCTTCCTCCTTCAATTGTTTCATTCTTTCCTTATAATGATTAAGCGTTCTCTGCAAAAGCTGTTCCACTTGTTCCGGTGGTCCATGCATCGTGATACTGGCATCGTGCGACTCTGCAACAGCTTTACGTGTTCTCGGTAGCATTTCGTTGTAAAAATCGTCTATGGCTTCGTTCAAGTTCCTTTTTCCACTTTGCACATTGGTTAATGCATTGCCGAGCAATACAGCGTCTAGCATAGCATGGTTACCACCTAAAATAAAGATTGTATCCGTTAAATTTGCTGACAACAATGAGATTGAATATATACAGCAATACTACATACCTTCACCTCTGTAAGGGGTCAAACCATGAGCAGCATCACCAATTAGCACGACACGGTCAAACTCGGGGTGTGTTTCAAGAATAGCATGTGGTGATCGTTCTCGCAAAGGCCATCGGTTAACTGGAACGTCTGCAGGCGTATTATGTACAAGATTCTTGAATGGTGTGTCGAACTCGGTTACTAATGCTTTGGCTCTCTCCAGTTTCTGTGCGTCAGTTTCTAGGAGAGGCTCATCCGGGTCAATACAACTGACACTCCACATCATTTTGTAGCGAGCTTCCTGTGCCGTCCGATCCACATCGACAAGTGAAATGAACAACCGAGTGCACATTTGCTGATATCTGCCGAGAACAATCATGTGCGTCTTTGAAAACTTGTCGTAAACGTCTCGAGTAGCCTGATCGATCAAATAAGTCGCTGAGAGATTGCTTACAGGATTCTGTACTGTACTCTTTTTGAATTCCTCGGATCCCAGTAGCTGTTCGCACACAGCAGAGTTGATACCATCTGCTCCTACCAATATTGATCCAGTTGCTTCGGTGCCGTCCGTAAAAGTAATTCGAACCTTCTCGGGCGTTGCAGTGTAATGGTCGATTTGTTTGTTCCACTGGACGTCGATACCTTCCATAAGCCAGCTACGAAGTCTGCTGCGACAAACACGATACATTTCTGGTTTCTGATTAAGGTCGTTTCCGCGGAACGGTTCGTGGAGGACTTTCGACGTCCTGCCGTCCACCAGACGTAATTCGGTACTCTCAGGTCTCTCTGGATCAACAGCACAGCTTCGACCAAATTTGGCGAATTTTACCGGATTTATACTTTTCCCAAGCGGTTCGAGACAAAAATGGACGTTAAGCGAGAAACCTTGATCGCGAGCATCGGGTCCAGCGTCGCGTTCGAATACTTGGTACGGAATGTCGTGATGTTGAAGAACGTTTGCAAGAGTAAGACCTGCAAGACCGCCACCAACAATGAGAACTTTGCCGTCGAGAGTCATAGGGATGTCTCAGTGTGTTTCAAGTGCCATTCTTATATACGTTGCAGGAAAAGTTAAAAAGAGAAAGGAGCAAAACGCGCGGCTGTTCGGGGGTCACATGCAATTGCCAGTTGCTAACAGGGAGCGGGTAAAAGTGAGCGGGTAAAAGTGCCAACCGTTGACTTCTCAGGTATCATCTTGTTACGTTCTTTTTATTGTCATGTTCACGAACAAGAAACATAGAGAGACAGAACAGTATATTTTGCAAATATCATACATCAAAAAAGTCATGCAGACAATGTCATGGATACCAGGATGCCTGTCAACAGGATGGAGACGGTGCTAATCAATTTTGTCGGCGCAGCAGATGATGTATGAAGATTGGAACCATGTTTCTGCTGCGGATCCTTGGACGATGTTCCTTGCTTAGAAGCCGATCGATCAACGTGGAAAGAGCTCGGGTCCTTCTCCTTGATACCATCAACAGCTGCGGCGCGCATTTCTCCGTTGCCGGGATACAGAATCTCGAGGTTGCTTTCAAGCTTATCAGGCTCCATCAAGAGTCTCCACGAGAAGGAGGATTTCATTTGACCTCGTGGACAGTTCTTGTTGCATGTGTGATAGCAGTCATCCTCGGGCCACTGTGGAGGCGCACTTGCATTTGGATGTGACCAGCCAAGATCCAGGCCGCAGTCGGTATAGGGCTCAAACTTGTCCACGCCGTAATAGTCGATCAAACCAGCAATGGCACCAGTCCACGCTGCATTGTAATCCTGGGTGACTTCAGAGTATTCATAGTTGGAACGGTCGTCGTGCCATGTATCATCCACATTCGGTCCGCCTTCCACTGCACCGTACAGAATGAAACGTTGAGGCGTCTTACTGGCTGAAAAGTCTTCTTCAACCTTGTCCTGAAATTCGCCGCGTAAAGGATAATCAATGAACGAGTTGTAAGATGCCTTGTGATACGGTCTTGTAGGATAATTGTCGCCAAATCTATCAAAGAGATATGATTAGCATATCCCGGTCAACACATTTTTTTTATAAATATCTTACCCAACAACCCAGCTGTATCCATAATCACCGAGTGCATAGTTGATTTGTTGGATAGCAAAAGTTGAAAGGGACTTGGCCTCCAAAGTTTCATATCCGACTGCCTTTGCAAACGCCATCATCAAGAAAGCCAAGTTACCAGAATAACCAACGGAGCCCCAGTGCTCAATGTACGCGAGACCACGTGGTGTAAACTTTACAATCTGCTGAGGACTTGGTAGGAACTGGTTGAAGTATTCCATAGCATTCTTGTAGAACATGCCCTCCTTGGTAAGGGCATAGAGCAAAACATGGAGACCACCGCCTTTCTCATCCCAAGAGTATTCATACCAGGAGTCCGAGGCAATATGATACCATTTTTTGGCTTCTTCTAACCATTCAGGCTCACGCGTTGCTGCATAGATCCAAGCTGCACTCCAAGCCAATTCGTCTTCGTATCGGGTTGATGGGTACCAGAAAGTAGCCCATTCGTATGCATTGTCAGTAGAAGTCACATAGCTTCCTGGATGATCCGTAGCAAACTTGTAAAGACGCTTTGCACGATCAATCAGCTCGTCAGCAAACGTAGCATTGAACTTGCGCCACGGGATAGAAATAGCTGCCATGGCAGCACTGTATTCGCCAACGATTTCAGAAGATGGGTTATCGGGTGTTATGTAATATGCCTTGTGGGGCAGACCAGTAGGTACCCATTGTTCATATTCCTCAGGTGGGCCCCAGTAGTTGAAATCGACATCCAGTTCGATCTGCTTCGAGATAGGACCGAGCGCCGATGTGCCTAATTGTCCGACAATGTGTGTATCGTTGTGGTGACAGTTCATCAGGTAGTCTACATGGGAATAAGTGACCATGGTTTTCTTCGGAAAAATTCTGATTTACCTGCTCCCCATTTCAGTAACTCGAGGCCTTCCGCAAGCTCATCAACTGAGTTCATGGCATCCTCAAACATTACCACGTTGAAAGCCAACTGAGTAGCCGTCCAGCCAAATGGTAGACCCCACTTCATCGTGTTTGCTGCTTCGTACCAGCCGCGAGACAAGTCCTCACCAAAATCACCTACGCATACTTTGCAAGAATCACCACGCCATGCCATCCGTTGGTAGGGCAAGATACCGGACTTTTGTGCGTGATAGAACAAATAACTCTTGTGCAGTACTTCAGCGTAATTGTATTTGGGTTCATTTGGGGCAACGTATTTTGACTTTAACGGCGGTAGCGGCGGTGTCATCAATGGACTGACATCGTCGTCACCATCATCGTCCTCCACTTCTTCCTCTGCGTATATAGGACGGGAAATCAGACACAATGCAAAAGATATTAATAAACATCTTTGTAGTAGAAGCGGCCAGGCCATTCTATACAAAGGAAAGAGAACCAAAGGAAAAAGGTCCAAAGGGAAAGAAAGAAAAAAAGATGTAGCTCTTTATCTCGAGACAATGCGTCTTGTTCTTTTATATGACAAAGCTTCATTAGAATTACTGCTGGATTAATGTTTCCGAACTTGACAAACAAACTGCCACTATTTTCTGGACTTTTTCTTATTCTTCCGCTTTGTTGTGGTGACCAGGATGTGATCGGCCCATTCTGTCTGTGGAGCTTGCGCGCCATCCTGCGACGGTACAGCGGGTGTGCCCCACACAGTCTTTGGTCCATTTTGTTGTTGTTGTTGTAGTTGTCGTGCTTCGCGAGACGACTCGTCAATGGCGCGTGCTAACATGGCTTCGTTTTCTTCAGCAGATATGGGCCGATACACTTGAAAGAATGGATCATTTTCGATAGCTTCGCGAGCAGCATCGTTTCGTTCGCTGGCTTCTTTGCGTTTCTGCTTTGCTTCTACTGCTTTCCGCATCTTTTCTTCTCGCTTAGCACGGTCACGTCTCTTTTTCGTCCGCATGTTAAGTTCATCTAGACAAACAACAGAGTGACACCTTAGTAAGCATTGCAACTAGCATAAAGGACTTGTAGGAGGGACTTACTTTCGAAAGCTTTGAGAGTCTTTTGAGATACATGATTCTTCAAATCAATTTCTAAAAAGGTAACATCACAAGCCAGAGGAAGATGGCCGAGGTACTTGACCTTCTTTCTCAAGTCCTAAGTTATCGACGTATCAATCGGCATGCTTCGTTTGAGAGATTGATGTGGCATAAAAAAAACGTTACCTCTGTCAAAGTTGTTTCCTCCACAGCTTCAGCAACCACGTTCATTGAAGTTGGGAAATTTCGATAGTCACCAAACTCGTGTTTCAACACGCGGATATCCAATGGATGCAGGTAAATATGCTGGCCATCCGCAGCTTGGAAATAGTAAAAGTCTGACTTTGGTCCCTTGCTGTTGATGTACGTGCTGGAAGTAGTTTCGACTTTTTCCGTAGATGATGCGGAGACATTGTTGTGATCATCGTCTTGATGTAGCTGCTTATATGCCATCGGGACCTCTTGTTCTTCTACTTGTCCATCGTTTTTCGTTTCAGAGGGATTTGCTACAACGTGGTTGTTTTTGACCGAATCCAGTATCAACGATGCAGTCCGCATGGATAAATCAATCTCCACTGTATGATGGCGTTTCAGGTTCTTTAATTTGCCATGGATGATATCCAGACTTGTCTCCAAAAAGGGCATTTCATCAACGAGGCCCCATTCTTTCGCTTCCACAATACCTTGTACCAATTCGTCCTTGTCACGCAAATACTCAGTTTGCAGATACTCTGGGCTCGCCAACATGAACTTTGCAAACTGTAAAGCATGTGGCATAAAGTACCAAGGGGTCAATGGCACACCCGGTTTGAGATAAGCGTGTATAATATCATCGGGGATAGGCCATGATTCCGAGACAGGAAATGCCAATGTGGAGTTACTACATCTCTGCATGAGGCACAGCTCGACAGTGTTGCCTTCCTTGACTCGGTTCACATTGCCGCTAGGATCCGATACAGCGTATTGATGCAAAACCCGTACAGGTTTGAGATCCTTTTCATACACAGAGTCCCAACAAATAGGACATTTGCGCCATTCTTTCTTTGGATTCTCCCGCAACTGCAAATAGTGCATAATGCATGGCATGCAAAAGATATGTCCACATTTGGTGACTCGCCCAGCCATAGGTGGTGATAAGCATATCGGACACGACGGCGTCTCAGAGTCCGTAATTAAAACCTGCTCAATATCACTCCACTCCAGTTTTGAGTCTGGGTCGGCAAGGTTGATTGAGTAGTCGCCATTGGGATTGACGATAAAGCGAAAGTTTGCATTCACAAAGCGTTCCTTATTGAATGGTTGCGCATTGCTCTGTTTACCACGGCGTGGAGCGTAGGTTGGTGTGGGTGATTGTCGAGCAGGGAATGTAAAATTGAGGAGGTGGTTCAGAGAGACACGCCCTTTTTTGCCAGGTTGGATGGTCTCCTAGTAAACTCATGTAAGTACACATTGCATGTATGAAGAGTCTCCAACTTCTTCGCATATACCTCAACATCTTTGGACTCCAGTATAGTAGAAGTTATGCTCTTTTGCTTCTGTTCTCGCTTTTTGCTGTGGTGATATGCTGCGCCATCATTTCTCGTGTGACCATGATGCTTCTGCGCCGACGCTGAAGATTGCCGATGCTGATGGTTGTTGCGACGATTTTGTGGATTACGATGATGGCTGTTTTCTGGATGTTTCCTCTGGTCACCCTGCAAGCCGTTGTCTAACTTTTGAGTATCGGGAGCTGGGCTGCCAGCTGAAGGAACAAATGCAGGCGCGTTGACGTTCATCACAGTATACATGTATATCCGTTGAGATCAAGTGTGGTCTATAGTCGTTTGGCCAGGATTTTCGACAGCTGTGGATTGATTTCTTGTCGTAGAAGTGTAGTAGTAACCAGGTGAAGATTATGTCTTGAAATACCGCGAACAAGCCGGGATATGGATTGACGTGTATAATGGGAGTGTGTAGTAACGATTCCATTACTTAAAACAAGCAGACGATAACGGAAGCCATATTGGATATAGTAGGATAGTTACAACAGAGCAAAAAGAAAAGGTATATGCAGTGATTACAAATGCTAGAAATATGAACAGTTAGATGCAAATGAGGTTGTGTACAATTGTGTGTCTGGCAGAGAAGAGAGTGTGGTTGTGTTGGCGTATGCACAAGAGCTCGCTTGGTAAGAAACAGGTTATCCAAGAAGGAAGAAATGTGAAGAGGGATCAAATAGCTTGAACCGCAGAGACGGTGCAAGAACGGCAGTGAATTTCGGCCCAGTGACGGCCGCTGTTCATTGCACGTTTCACTCAGAAATTACCCTCTTCCACGCCAAGTTATGAAAAAGATCACCAGCGCAGCTTCGTCCATAAACATAAACTCGCCAATTCCTACGAACCTTGCAGGTAATACTCTGAAGCATACTACAAAGTAGTATTTGCTCTTGACGCGAGATTGTGTGCTCGTTTTAGGCGAATGCAAAAAGGCAGCCAAGATTCTGAACAGCTTTATTGGTATGGAGGAGTCGTAATCAAGAAAATCTAGGCTGCCACACAAACTTACTTTGAATTGTAAAGATCCTGGACAGGGTCTTGACAAGGTCATTCCTCCCAACATTTTGGAGAAGGCTCAAGGCTTGGCGATCTTTACAGTCCTGAAAGCGGGCTTCCTCTTCTCCGGGCGCGCAGGCAGCGGTCTCGTGGTTGCTAGGTAATGAAATGAGCTGACTTTGCATAAAAGCACGAGGGCTAATTGATAAATATGCTCAGGTTGCCAGATAACAGTGAGTTTTTATCATCTTGTGTCAGGAAAACTCGTGTATGCTGATTTAGAGATAGCTTGGTCAGCACCATCAGCCATCGGAACTGGTGGCATGGGCGCAGGAGGTCAAATTGGTAAGAAGACAAGCGTGCCTGCTAGGAGATTCACTGGAGTTTTTGACGAGCTCACTATTCCAAGGTGCGGAGTTGACGGACTTCGTGCTTGTGTTGAACACAAAGGAAGCAGTAAAGACCTTTAGCCAGTTTGGCAATATTACCTTGGGTGGCAATGTCTCTGGTGTGTCGTCACGATTTCAGCAAAAAAGAAGGCCTTTATTTTAACGATTCTGCATAATAGTTGCTGCTGGACCTATTGGACGCAATGCAGAAGCTTCTGGATCTGCTAGTCTGAAACACATTGCTGCGGTCTATTCATACAGCAAGACTAGAGGTTTCTTTGCCGGCATATCATTGGAAGGCTCGGTTGTTCTTACACGCAACGATGCCAATGAAAAGTTCTATGGAAGAAGAGTGACGGCTAAGGAGCTACTAAACGGCTCGGTTCCTCGGCCACCAGAAGCTGATGCATTATACCGTGCACTTAATGCAAAGATCCACAACTTGGGTAGCACAGGAACAATGTACCAGCGCAACAGTGGAGAAGAATCTCCTCGCACATATAATTTCAAGAGCACCAACATTTCAGCACCAGGAACTTTGCGACAGCCTCCTCCACTGCGGAATGGACAACCACCACAGCAACCAGCGGCTTCTCTGTATGCTGCAAACAACGCTGCACCTCCACCATACCAGTCCACTTCCCCATCAAATTATGGCCAGACATATGACCACCAAAAGATACCTAGCTACGGCAATGGAGCAGGTGTAGCAACAACAACAAGGGCGCCACCACCACCTCCTCCTTCACGAAAACCTCATGAGGAGACGGCACGCGCTCTCTATGATTTTAACGGCGAGCAGAGTGGGGATTTGAGCTTCCGAGAGGGAGATATCATCACGATCGTGCAAAAGAGCGAGAGCCAGGATGACTGGTGGACTGGCAGGATAGGCGGCAGACAAGGCATTGTAAGTCAACTCACTACTGACGCTCTCTGGACCACAAGGCTAACAATATTTTTTGGTAGTTCCCGGCAAACTATGTGCAATTACAGTAATTCTGGAAATCTCATAAAATTACCATTACATCGGCTTGTCGTCGGCATACCATTTTTACTTAACAGTTTTAAACTTGTATAAAGTCGCGCCACTTTCGTGCCTAGATTTTTCAGACTCGTGCGGAATATTATAACACGCCATTCCCCGAAAATGTGGGGATACTCAGTGTGCGTGGAGTTGCAGGGAGTTGCACATATGAACTCTTTCGAGCGGTTGTCAGCAGTTTTGAATAGCAACCTGGATGGGGTTATGCGCTGTTTGCCTTTCTATAGCCATTTCAACGAATCTCGACCGCGAATTTGTCTTGCAGTTGAGGATGTAGCTGGTGTTTCTGTGAGTTTGTAAGGCTGTATCACCTTGAGCAGCTGAAATTTGTAATGGCATTTCTGGCCGCCGCATAAAAAGGAGCCAAAGGTTATTCCCTCGCTCTCAACTTTGCAAATAATGGCGACCAACTCCATCGTTGACATCAAAGCTCTTTCTCCCAGGTTCCAGGAACTTTACGCCAAAGCAAAGGACTTTGTAGAGGTAGGCTGACTCGAGTATCCTTGGTAACCACAAGGCTGTCAAACTCAACACTGTCTCGTTTTCGTAAAAGAACGACTGTATTCCCGCCGAGGCTACTTATGCTGCACAAATGGGTCAGGGCGAGAATCGCTGGAAGGTACAGCGGTAAAACGAGAGTTGTTGGTAACGTATTAACCTGTTTCGCAGGTGATTCCGCCAGTCCTTGAAGAACTTAAAGCCAAAGCACGTTCTCTTGGTCTTTGGAATCTCTTCCTCGGCAAGGACTATGCTGAAGGTGCTGGACTCAGCAATCTCGAATACGCGCTTATTGCCGAGCTTACCGGTCGTTCACCAAAACTGGCTCCTGAAGCCATGAATTGCTCTGCACCCGACACTGGTAACATGGAAGTGTTTGCCAAGTACGGCACACCCGCGCAGAAGGAGAAGTGGTTGGTCCCTCTTTTGAACGGCAAGATTCGCTCTGCTTTTGCCATGACCGAACCTGCTGTCGCCTCCTCTGACGCGACAAACATTGAAACAAGCATCCGACGCGAAGGCAACGAATATGTAATTAGCGGTCGCAAATGGTGGATATCTGGAGCTGGTGACCCACGCTGCACTGTCTACCTGGTGATGGGCAAGACTGACCCTGATAACAAGAACCGGCACAGACAACAGAGCTTAGTGATCGTTCCAGCTGATACTCCCGGCATCACTGTTGTGCGACCTATGACCGTCTTTGGCTACGATGATGCTCCTGAAGGACACTGTGAAATGATTTTCAAGGATGTCAGAGTGCCTGTTGAAAACATCATCTTGGGCGAAGGCCGTGGCTTTGAAGTGATTCAAGGCCGTCTTGGTCCTGGCCGTATCCACCACTGGTAAGTCGATCCCTATGGCTAGTATTTGGATTGGTAATTATCTCTGACTCGCTTTAGTATGCGCTGCATTGGTATGGCCGAACGTGCTTTGGAGTTGATGATTTCCCGTGTGACAGATCCCTCTCGCCGTACTTTTGGCAAGAACTTGGCAGAGCATGGCACTGTGATTGCGGATATCGCTACTTCACGCATTGAAATCGATCAGGCCCGTTTCCTTGTGCTCAATGCTGCCAAGAAGATTGATGAAGTCAAGGCTAAGGGTGCTATGAAGGAAATTAGTATGGCCAAGGTACCAATTGCAATTCAAGCTTTGCTCTGTTATTGTTGTGCTAACTTGATGTTGAAGATTGCTGCTCCGAACATGCTGCTTAATGTCCTCGACCGCGCCATGCAGGCTCATGGCGCCCGCGGTATCTCGCAAGACACTCCCCTTGCTCATTTCTACGCTTCAGCCCGTACTCTCCGTTATGCTGACGGTCCCGATGAAGTAAGCTATCATCATGACAGTAAATACGATAACGATTCAATAACCTAACCATTACTTTAGGTGCATCGCAACCAGCTCGGTAAGATCGAGCTCCGTCGTGCAGTTGATATTGCTGCCAAGTTGAAGGCGCAAAAGGAGAAGTCTGATCGGTTACTTTCTGCTGCCAAGTTGTAAATTTGTATTTTCTTTTCAATGTCTTTATTGTACCCTTTGTATTCCAGGAATAAATCGAAAACGTTGGATTTGTATTAAATACGGCTTTTATTTCTGTTCACTCACATAAAACGGACTTTGCCATATGGAGTTATTTTGTAACAGCTACCCTAGTTACGTTGTCGAGACAAGGTCGCAGCAGCTTGATAAAAATACATAGATGAGTTTGTTGTCGCATGCAGTCAGTCAGTCAGTCAGTCAGTCAGTCAAACGCTGCCCCATAGCTTTTCATACGAAGCTGGTTGCCAGTTTAAGCCCTTTTTCCTTTTCTCTTTATGTCTATCACCAATACTGTTTCATGTAAAATGGATAAAGCAAGAAGAATAGGTCAAGAAGTTGTATCGTTAGAGTCAGAAGTGGAGTATTAGTCGGCCATTACGGGCTACGAAACGGGCAGCCAACTGCAAAAAAATATTGACCATTGTGCTTGATAAACGTTATCAGAAATACTTTAGGGCATAGATACGTGGTAGTCCTCTTTGCATCTGTATAGGGCATAGATACGTGGTAGTCCTCTTTGCATCTGTATGCACCGTTTAAAGAGTATATACTGCTTCGTGGACATGGATGAGAAAGCATTCAATAAAGTTGACATGACGCAAGCGTTAGACTTTGTCACATTTCAACGTATCCATGTTATGTACGTGTAAGCAATAAAATTCGTGTTCTTTTTCTTCTTGGTGCCATCCTTCTTTCTTCCTCTCTCTTCACGTTCAACGGTTATTCCTGTACTCTCTACTACGTACTACAGTAGCCAGGCAGAAGAAAGAAGTCTTCGACCACTATCAGCTGGAACAGACGACTCTCCTGCTTTTCCGTAAGTTTTCAGTATATCAGTATACTGCGTCACGCATACATTTCCAGGCAGGAACAATCAAAGGCATCATGTATACCTTATTCCCTATGAAAAATCCAAGCAATCCAAGTATATCGCTGTCGGCAAACGATAGGCAACAGATATTTCAAACCAGTAAGTCATCCTTGCCACCTGTTTCGCGAAATATTCATGTATTGTCGTAATAGGAGACGATACTTCCAAGAATATCCAGCGTCTAGTAGGGTCTGGAAAAAGCAGAATCAACGCAGCCCCAAGCATGCTTTGGCCTACTCCTTCAAAGATGCCGGAAGTGGTGTCAGTTCCACTGAGACGTAAGTTGGAAAGAAACCTCCTTACATCACTCGATAACTGACAGTTCTTCTCTTGATATCCACAAATCAATTCGATTCAGTTGCAAAGTCGAAGCTCACGTCGCGGCCAGCAACATCGAGTCTTGCTAGCCACAATAGCACGGTGTCATTAGATATCATTTCTGGTTTGTCTTGCACGACGGATTTTAGCAAGGGCCTTGTTCCTGGACGACTCTTCGAGAGCAACGGTTCCAACGGACGTGATGCTACTGTCCGCAGCAACAACCGCTACCGGCTGCTAGGATCAGAAACTAGTCAACTGCTCAGCCCTGGTTCGCAAGATCTCCACTCCATTGCGTTTTCAGATGACGCATGGATGCAACGTAACAGCGGGCCACTCACCAGTCTCCTATCCACTTCACATCTGCTGACTTCAAAGGAACAAGCTCCGTCAGGACAAGTTGGTCACTCACTGTTCGAGTCCCTATCTCAAGCTTTCTCCGAGATATCGCTGCCTGACACGAACTCGCCCGAAGGGCGATACCCAGTGGTAAAGCTCTCGAATGTACGTTTGATGCATATGTCTATTGAAGAAGATCTTAACGGAATATGTTTCAGATACCATGGACTGTATCAATAGACGAGATCCAAGACATATTGCCTCAAATCCAACTTCCAGACACACTTGAGCATGCGCAAAGCATTCATGTAAGTACCTATATTAAAATTTTTTTCAAAACTGGTGTATTGATCTTTGTATTCTGGCAGATATTGATCGACAGGTCGACTGGAAAGACTCTGGGCGATGCATACATTGAACTTGCACGACAGGCTGACGTTACGAAACTGTTTAGGGAATTCCGTCACCCTAGACTGAGAGGACGGCGTCTATCTCTCAAGAGTTCTTCTCAGGATGAATTGATGAGCAGTCTGTTTCCAAAGTGGCAAGGCACGTTTACTGCGGGACGCGCAACGCTGAGCATGTCTTCTTTGATCGAATACAACGGCGATCAACATTACAAGTTACCTCCCCTTGTGACAGCATCCGAGTATGAGTCTCTTCTCGCGATATGCAGAGACTACAGAGTAAGCAACAATCTAAGCCAAATAAACGATTTGCAATGCATAGTGACACTGTACGCATAGGGACATTTTTCGCGCAAATGCGGTGAGCGTCCTTTCGAGAATTTCATCTCTTTGCTCGTCAAGTATCCTTTCCATGAAACCACAGTGACGACAACACTTCAGCGAGATCATCTATATGAATACTATAAGCTGGCAACAAGTAGGACATTTGTTTGTGATATAATTCTGGCTGAAACAAGAAACTAACAATCAGCGTGTTTATTAGAGGCGCTGAAGAGACATCTATCGGCAGCCAATCATCGACTTCAGTACGAGTTATTGTTCAGGATGATGCGAGCAGCTGTGCAATGCCCACACTTTACTATTCCGCAGAAGAAGGCGATACTCGCAGCAGGGTAAGTGAGATAGATATCTATAAACGTTTCCGTCAGTTAACAAAAGTATTAGCGAAGTTGAATGTCCTGCAGACATTGCCTACTTGCTGGTACCTCCTCCTGAAGAAGAAGTTAGCGAGGAACAATAGTATCATATCTATACGTATCACCAGTATTTCTCTTTACCACCACCGCATATTTATTATTATTATCCTCTCTTTATATGTCGCTATAAATAACTCCTACATGCTTTTAATGCAATCATTTCATTTGCTAATAAGTGAGCGGAAGCGCCTAAGTAAGTCCTATTCATCACGCATTTCGTATAGGTAGCGATACCCTCCTGGCCGGCATTTTCTTGTAATGATGGAGACTTATTTCGAAAACCTATAATAATGCTAGGCACTATGCAGCCTGTCCGCCTTGCAGGGTCATTTATGAAGAAGGAAAAGAGCCAGGCAAGAAGGTGACCGCATACTTTGGAATCTGGTTAGAATAGCATTGAAGGATTGCTTGATCAAATAAAGTCTGCAAGAGCAAGAATTTTATAGTAACTTGATCAATTAGAGAGGCGCAATGTTGATATAGTACTACATATGTGATAGAAAGTATCTCTATGGTGGTGTCAATAGTCTGGGTTGTCCTGGGATCCATTTTCGTAATACGTGAGGTACTTGAACGGATCCGTCAGAGTTTTGGAAAGTTTCCAAAAGAGCAATGATTATCCTCGGTACGGCAATTGCAGTTCCATTGAGAGTGTGTGCAAAATGGACCCATTTTTCTTTAATGTGCCAAGGAACTCTGACAGTCTTTGGCCCAGCTTGCTCCTTGAATCCGGAAGCTACGTAGCGTATATCGAGCCTCCGACTCTGGTAATCCGTACAGTTGGATGTGGAAGAGATTTCTCCCCAAGCTTGTCTTCCAGGCATCCATGCCTCCATATCGTATTTCCTATATGCGCTGGCTCCTAGTTCTTCCGTGGGCATATCTAGTACACTGTTGTAGTACATTGCGTTAACACCGTGAATTAGGAAGCACGAAATCGAAAAATACACTAATGCTTACCGGAAACATAATCCCAGTTCTGTAAAGATATCTTCTTGAAGTTGTCTCAACTCTTCCAGCATAGCTTCACTCTGGTTTGGTGTAGTCACGGCGAACAGCTCCACTTTGGAGAACTGGTGAACACGGTATAGCCCACGTTCTTCAGCAGATCCGTGGCCAGCTTCAGCGCGGAAGGCTCGTCCGAATCCAACGATACGTTGCGGTAGATCTTCTTCCTCTAGCATCTTCTGGGCAAACAATCCTGCAAGTGGAATCTCGGCAGTACCAGCTAAACATAGTTTTGGCGCTGTTGTACTGACAGTACTCGTGGTGCTGACATCGTAGATCTGCGATGCCTCTCTCTTGCGAGGTTGAAATCCACATCCGTATGCGACCGATGTTCGTACAATATCTGGCGTAATAACTGGATTGAATCCGCGTGATGTTGCTTTTTCAATGGCGTATTGGATCAAAGCCATCTCCAACCAAGCGCCAGCATTTTTCAGATAGTAAAATTTGGATCCACTGACGAGCGCTGCTTGATTAAAATCGATGATCTGCAGTTTCTCTGCAAGTGATAGGTGATCCAAAAGGGGGAAACCTTGTTCTTTGCGTTGTAGTCCGATTGTTTTCAGAATTCGTGCATTTTCTTCTGGTCCAACAGGGACGTCTTTGTGGGTACGATTCGGTATGAGTAATGCATAAGCCGTCATTTCTGACTCGATAGACGCTAGCTGCGAGGTTATCTGTTGTAACTTGGCCTTATATTCCTTTCCGCGATCAATATATTGTTGACGTTCCTCCTTGGATTTCGCTGATCGGATGAACTGGTTATTCTGGTCGCGTTCCTTTTCCACTACGCTGCGTTGTGACAGCAAATCTTCCTTTTGCTCATACAAATCCTTGACCACATCCACTGCATCGCTATCATAGTTACGCAAGCGCATGTTTTCGCGAACCAGTTCGGCGTTATCGACAATGTCGCGTAGATCAAGTTGAGGTGGAATCCGGTGCAGCTCGTCATTCTCGGCGCCATTTTGTACCGGTGTACTGTACAGTCGTTTGCCACTTGCAGGCGTGCAAGAGCGAGAGTTTCTTAAGACTTGCTGGAAATGGCACCGTAGGCACGTTCGAAGCATTTTGTTGAAAGGACGGATGTCTGTTGCTCAGCGGAGTCATTGGCAACCAGCATTTGGCTCTTCAGCGCCAGGGTCCTCCGCCAATACACAAGCGGGGCCGTGTAAGTCAAAATGCGTTCGAATATGTGCCAGGGCAGGCTGCGTAAAAGAAATAAAGGAACAAACTGGAAAGCCGTACACACTACTTGCAGAGAGAGAGAGAGAGAGACAATTCAATATTAGTTACTCAAGACACAATAAGGTCTATTACTTAAAAGCATAATGAATACAGGCATTTCTATTCGGAATTGGATAAAAAATAACAGAACCATCCTAAACTATGAATAGTTTGTACCCAACTGATACTCGTGTGGCACATCATCGTTGTGCTCCAGTGTCTTGGCCATAAATGCCATGAAACGGTCGCCGTATTCCTGAGGCTCGACGGCAGAAATTTGATGCTTGTCCTGAGTCATGCTCTTGAAGAAATGCTCTGATTTCTTCTTTGCGTCGTAAGGTGTAAGGATATCGATAATGCCCATATAATACAAGGCCGATGTTGGACGGTCTTGCTCATCAGTTGATCGAAAACCACCTTCGTCAGAGTAAAAGACGCAGTTGCGGCGCCTAGTAAGAGGAGATTAGGCTATGTATAGCTACAAGACCATTGCATACACGGGCAACGAGCGCTTACTCGTAAGGATTCTCAGGAAGCTCGGAAGAGTCAAGCCTCTCGGGGTTGGTCTGTGCGATCGCTTTGCGCACTACCTGAGCTTTACTTTGCCTTCGCTTCATCAGAGATGCTCTTCGTTCGGCTCGTTTAGTATCGGGCTGTAATATCAATCATGATATTTATGAGCAAAAGAGCTGAGCGGTACGTTATCGATCCATGCGACATTACCTCAAAGAACTGAAGCGTCGAATCACGAATGTTCTCCTTATTGCCACGCATGAGGTTATGAATACCAATCAATAAACTATAGTCCATGATATTCAATCGAACAAGGAGCTTGATGACAAAATGAGTGCGATCAGTCGTCTCAGCGCATATTCTCCGCAAAGTACCTTAACGTCCAGAACAAGCTGGCTGATAAATTGCTTGCGCTTCGCTGGACCGAGCTGCAGCTTTTTCTTGTTTCTTTCAAAATTCAAATCTTTGAGAACAGCATTCTTGTTCTTTTGTAGCTCTTCTTCTTTCACAAGTCGACCGATCAAAGAGCCCTTGTGGTATGGTGAGCAAGCTACTGTCGATATCCGGTCATTAACATGGCGTACCTTAAGATCGTAAGTTTCATGGATATCTTTGTTAGGGGGGAATACGTTGCCCATGACTACAAAGTGGATCTTGCGACCGCGAGGTTGCTTCACACGATGAAGACCATAGTAGCGACACAGTAAGGTATCTGGGTTTTTAACAACATGCTACGGATAAACGGTTAGCGCAGGACTGTTCCTCAGCTTTTTATGAACACATACTCCATGGTATTCCTTTAGAATCTTGCGAAGGTACTTGTGTTCGGAATGATGGATCGTCTTGATTATAAAGCGATAGTCACGAGAATAGTAAAAAAAACTTCCACTTTTGCCTGGAGAACCAAGCTCGGACAGAATGTACTTGCTTGTCAGAGAGACCTGTAATTGATTCATTAGAGCCATGGAATATTTGATACACGGTGAGATGCGTTTTATTATTACCAAGTAGTCTGCAGGATCAATGCCGAATTGCTCGCGAAGGTGGCGGAACACCCAGGGCGCATAGTCTTTGAATTTAAAATCGTATTTTGCACCAGGAGTCAATTCGTCACCCGTGCTACGTTGTAAAATGAATAGACCTAGTCGTAATACGGAATCTTTTTCAGAGACTTACACATTGAAAGCCAATTTATGGGCTGCCGTAAAGTCTTCGTCCGTCAGCTGTCGATTGGCTTTGGCAGAAACACGACCGACCGCAATTCGAATACCCGTCAACATATTATACATGAGCACATAGTTGCGATGATGTTTATCGACTCGAGTGCCCATCAATACACGTTCGTCGTCCGGGTCCTCGGTCGGACGACGAGACATTCGCTTAAATGCCCTGCGGCGAGCATGGAGTTCCTTTGCAAATTCTTCAGATATGCCAATTTCTTGTTCAAGTTGTTTCTGGCGACTGCGTAAAACATGCCCTGTGGTATTGTGTCGACCGAGCGGCCTAGCACTCGTTTCTGAGTCTCGATGTGATTGGTTCGTCGAGTGGCGCTTAAGACTCGATGGCTGTACTTCAGCACGTGCTTCCTCGCCATGCTCTTGGTCGAGGGAGAAGTGTGAATCTTTACGAGAAGGCATAACGGAAGTTGTCATTGACCTTTTAGATGACTTTAGAGACGAAGTTGTCCGGTCGTAGAGTTGGTCATCTTGAGCTTCCATGGCTGGTATAGGTGTAATGGGCGGCGAAAGATCGACAGGAGACATGACAGGCTCCTGAAAGCTATCAGCAGAGACGTTCTGGTGAGGGGTAGGTCGATATAAAGACTGTGGCGTGCCGTTAGCAGAGACAGCAGGCTGGTTTAAAGGAGGGTCAATCGAATATGCGAAACGATAGTGGTCCTTTGCTGCGAACAGGTCCTTCTCTCTATCGTTTTCGACGTAGTAGTTATTCGAACGGTGCTCGATTCGAGCTGCGGTCGTCATTTCTTCTTGGGGAAGAAAGAAACTGCAAAAGGAGGGGAAAAGGGCGGTCTTCTGCCCAGAAATGTTCAACAAGCTTGTGATCTCACCACGCACAGCCAACGTTACACGGCGCAGCTGCCCACGTTGCCTCTTTTGTCTTCCCGGGATTCATCCTCTTGCCATCCACGAAATCTCATCCAGCTTATTCGATAGAACACCACTAGCCGCGATCATATTCGTATTCGCTCATGCCGACCACCCATTGAGCATGTTCATTACCGGCAAGACCTAAAAACAGAGCTTGTCAAACGATTCGCCACTGCTAGCATACACGACTACACGCAATGAAAGCTTCAAATAGTTCATGACGGAAAGCTTGCACAACAAGAGCAAAGTATCAGTTTCATAGAAATAGACTTCAGTATAAGCTACTAAGACTGTTTTATACGAAGTTAAAAACGCCGAAGAGAACTTTCTGGTATGCATGTGAGATGGTGACATGATATATAGGACTGCTTTGAATGAACGCTAAATGGATGGAAAAGCAGACGAACATCCCAAACGAAAATTCAGCAAAAAGGGGAGGACTGTAAGTTTCTTTATATGCTGCCGTAAAAAGAGCTGTTGCTAGAGGTAGCTAATGTATGGCTGGGCAGACGCACGCAGACAAAATTGTAAATTTTTGAATCCATGCAGCGAAGGACAGGAAGCAGACGCGCCAAGATACACATCTAAAAGAGCTCTCGGTCTAAAAAGACTACTGGCTACGTGACTTGGGCTCAAGAAATCATTTTATCAAATATTTATTATTTTATATTGATGTCCAATCTGCAGCAAAAGTTGTAATCAGATTGACGATATTTGTTCTCGGATAACTCCTATGTCTGCTTAAATTGAATAAGCGCATTTGGTGCAGCATCATCTTATCTACAAGCTATTGAAAAGAACAGTATTCGTCGAGCTCCGATGAAACTTGCTCTGAACGAGCAAGACGCTTTCATTATTACAAGAAACATTTTCTGGAACTTGCAAGGAAGAGCCTATCTCATTACGAAACCCATGTCCATGCAGACCTGTAGTTTCTATAGAAATCTGAGATGCTTGATAATGGATCACTAATCTTTAATGACGAGGGCGCTGACGCGTATCCTACTATTGAAGCCTTTTGAGCACTCACCTCAACAAATTCAAAGCTACCTGCAATCATTCCTGGACTCCACATATAATGGTTTCATCCACAGTTTGTGCTCGTTGCTCGTTTGATAATTTATAGCTTAAAGGAGGTTGTCAATATAAGAAATGTAACCTTTTTCTTTCTATAACAATCGTTATGCTTTAACAACTTCTCATAGCCCTTACAACGGCTGGGCCCTGATAGAAATCCCATTCTGCCACAAATATATACGAAAATCCTCGATTATCACCGCAATACATTCGAATATCCGAGCATCGGATCCCTGGTGAATCTTACATCGTATCAATTAACAAAATAATAACATTTGGCAGGTTGGAGGATTCCCGGTAGTGCGACCCAAGTCAAAAATAAATGAGAACAAACTGATCACGTCTATTGTTAATCCCATCCAGCGTGCCCTTTTCAGCTCTTTGACGATCGATTAAGATGGT
>KK100062.1:10143-45492 GCA_000611695.1 Rhizomucor miehei CAU432
CTCGTGACTTATGATCGGCATAGACTGGTAAGGCTTTGTTGTTGGTCGTGTCTATACTATGGAAATGCTCGAGAGACAGTTTGAATATCACTTTGAAACGTAAACTCAAAGCAGGAAGGTAGAGAGAAAAATTGCGAGGCGGCGAGCTAAGGGAATACAGACCATTGATATACGTTCCCGGAGACAGCATAAGAGTGTATATATATTTACGCGCAAAAGCATGCGAAATCGAATTCACTGAGGAGTCGAAGCGCATCCTGAAGACGCCATATTTAGCTGTATTTGCTACACATCAATTGCTCGGTACAAGACATAATCTTACACATCAACGGTGTGAAACTAGAGTTCCCTAGGAATGTCGCCAGGAAGTTACATGGTGGGCGAGTGGTTGATACTGACATATTTCATACCTTTGTACACTTCATACACCGTGAATATTACCTACGGCCCTTGAGGTACGCTACATCTACGTTCTACGATCACTATACAAAGACGCAGCGACAAAGTATCAAAGACTAACATCATGAAACTGTACCAAGTTCACAAAATGACTCTCTGAGTAGCTATAGAAAACATGGCTTTGAGCATGTGGAATGTGGCAGAAAGTTTGACATATCCCACACTGTTACCCAAATGCAAGTGCATCTTGTAGCAAGACAATCAGAGTGGAAAGCCTAGGGAGTATCGCAAGCAGCGTCGTAGTAATCCTTCTGGTTCTTATTTAGATTCGTACGAAATTTTGGTTATTAAAGTTAGCAGGCATGGTCTTGTAAAGATAACTGTGTACCTTTGCTATGAAACACAGAATGGTCGCGCCGCTGTGTATATCATTGATGATTGGCTTTCGTCCGTCAATGGCATGTAGTTATTACAGCTGTTAAATAGAGTAATAGAAAGAATACTCTAGCATGATATTTCGAACACACTGCACCGGCAACTACAGACATTAAGCACAGTCTGGCGTTAATGCCCGCGCAAGTCCCAAATGAAACGACATATGAACGCTGTCGTCCAGAATGTTTCTCGTTCGCATGCATGAAGCGACGTTTTTTGATCTGTGGATGGCACTTTTAGAAGTTTTGCGTGTCAGCTAATAAACGATTCTGGTCTGTTAGAAGCTGGTCTGCCGACGAGACACCGTTTATATCAACTATGCCTTCGTATTTCAATTATATTCACTCACGTTGTTTGTAAAATGTATTCGATATAACGATCTACAGCGCAAACCGTTCACCGTCTCTGATTATTTTTGAAGCGGTCAGCTTCCACTCGACGGGCAATGTCTTAAGCAGATGTCTTACTTCTTAAAGCCGCTGTTTCATTTATTCACATGCTATCATGTGCTCGTTTCATGGAGAATCGAAACGAGCTTGATGTCTGTGGCTGGATTGTGATATGCACATGACGCTATGCTTCACGATGCACCACGGACGAAGAAATCGTGAAGCATAGCGTCATGTGCATATCACAATCCAGCCACAGACATCAAGCTCGTTTCGATTCTCCATGAAACGAGGATATCTAATTTTCAGTCTAAGCGCAATAATGCATATTTAGCAATACTTTAAATAAAGCTAGCGTCAGGAACCGCGTGCTGATCGGATGAAGATTTGGGCAGAGCGACCTAAGTACTGTCTTTGGATACCTTTGCCTTTGCAATGTTTATATTATAGAAATAAGAGAAATCCATCTTCATTGGTCTATCCAAATCTGGCGGAATCTAGTCTCTTCAAGGACTTGCAACTTTGAAGCGTTAGGATTTTCGAAAGTGATATCTGTGTGAAGGGAGATGATGAATATCAGTAGGATGTTTCAAAGTAATTCGCAGCCGGATTTCTAACAGTTTATATATACATTTTTTTGGTATCTAACGTGCCTGTCAAATTTCATGCATCATCGCTGGAGGACGAGTGTTATGCGCTCGTAAAGATCCCCGCCTCCAAAAATGGAAAAGGTTTAAATCAGCCTTTGCGCCCGTACATTGGGACGCGATACCATACTCTCGTTAAGCACAGTCTGTATGATGGCAACTCGCTACTTACAAGGACTTGTCGAATATCTTCCTCAAAATGAAACAGAACTATGAGATTTTATTAATCTCAATTTGGTTGAGTAATATTTGTTCCGTATTCTCGTGCTATCATTTATCGATTACAGCAGGGGGACTTGACCACACGCGAAACCATCCTGTTGTAGATCAGCTTCTGTCCAGAGGAGAGCTTCAGCGTTAAGAGTCGGCGGTAGAGATAACATAGTAACTTCTCGGAAAGTTCTTCAAATACGTAAACACGTCGATGCTACAAGAAGAAGCACCTGCATTACTGGATCAAGCTTTCCCCGATATTGCTCATGCTCGGCAAAGAAGAAGGAAGCGATAGTAAATGGTTGTTATGAGACACTAAAAAAAGCCATTCATGCGCTGCTCGCTGTAGACTCATTTATCTCTATCAATAGCCTAACCTTACTAAAAAATAGCGGCATATAGCTTAGATGCGAAGATACGGACAGCTCACATGTCGCATGAATTCGCCTACGCAATTGCTTTTGTTGCAGTTAGCGTCATTTACAGTTTAAGTGCTATATAATGACTCGCGATTATCCGTTGATAGTTGCTATCACATCATCGCAAAGGGGATAAAGCAGGGAAGAACGTGAAAGAAGTATGGGAACGGGCTACTTAGTCTCGCTCATAGCTTGATATACTAACTAATAAAAACAAGGAAAGAAAACAAATGTAATGTATTTTCTTGCTTGCAACATAGTGCTTACACGGAATCAGAAGAGTGAAGTGTACTGCTTATGAAATATCTTTTTACTACTTTCAGTGGAATATAGAGACACCTTTGCAACCTCGAATGGGAGGTATACTCAAAGTGAGAGCGTCTCAGAATGCCTGGAACCACCGTCTGGTTGAAATAGTACCTAGTTGCACTTAAAAAATGCATCCATCGAGCTCGTACAACTCAGGAGAAGAAGAAATCATGGTCCTAAAGTTTGGCGGCGTGGGCATTGTTAACTGTGTAAAGATAGCAAAGCAAAATGATTGCAATGTAAGCAAATATCCAAGGGTTTCATTTATCTTCTATGTTGATTCATGCATTAAAACGAATGAATTTATTACAGAGTCGATGCTTTGTTGCATACTTAATCAGTGTATGTCATGAAATATCTTGCCCGATAGTCATTGCTATTGGTTTTTTGCGAGACATGAGTACCTAAACATCCATTCGAGGAGCCAATCCTTCTTACCTGCAAGTGAGAATACCGCTATCGAATGGTGAAGAAACAACCGTGCGCACAAGGTTGTTTTGGCCAGTAATCCTTGATACGAGCTGCGCGGTCTGCGTATCCCAGCAGAGCACGTCTGTAGATGCTTCGTCACCAATCAAGACATGTTGATCATTATATGTAAACGTGGGCTAACGTACGTAAAAGATTAAATGAGGCATGGCTCTCTTTTTCCTACATACATGATATAGTTTATACCTGTAGCATTTGTGATACGTTTCTGTGACCGACGTATTCTGCGACAGCTCGTCCACTTGTAATATCCCATAGCCGCATTGTGGAGTCCAAACCAGCACTCAATACATACTTTTCGTTCTGCATGAATCGTACACTTGACACTGCTGCACCTCCGTGTCCTCCTTCAATTACTTTTGTGCAGAAACCGGATACTGCATCCCAGATACGGATCGATCCATCAGCTGACGAGGTGGCAAACATTCTTCCATTCTTCGAGTATCTGATCTGTGTGATTGCAGCACGATGCGCATCTTGTGCCCGACCGGTTGTGAAGCATTGCAATGACTTTACATCATATATCCGCACGGCAGCATCTTCTGTTCCAGCCAGCAAATATTCGCCCGAAGGATGGAAACTGATAGAATTGACAGCATAGGTGTCTTGCAAGTACCTAAACGATCGTTTCACTCCTGATTTGGACAGATCAAATAATTTGATGCTCATATCATCAGAGCAGCTCGCTAGTACTAGACCGTTAGGGTGGAAGGAAAGATCGTTCACAGACGCTGTGTGATCATAGAGTGTTTTAATGACGGGTTTATCCCCAGCATCGCCTGTCCGTTTCTTCATTTTGTAGACATCCAAAACTTTGAGCGAGGCATCCTGCGAGCCAGTTGCTGCAAATCTTCCATCTGTACTGAACGCTGCAGTTAAGCAAGGTCCTTTATGCTGTGTGTAATAGTGTTGAATGTAATGCGGAGGGGGTGCGGGTTCTGCGAATGCACACGCCTTTTAAGATAATGCTTTCCCATCTGTTACTATATCAGCTTACGTGCTGTGTTTACGGCGTCAGGGTCGAATCCATGAGGTGAGGCTTGGTCACGTTCCATGTTTGCTTGCGAAGAATCAAAGTCCTGGTCGCGGCGCGAATCAGTGTCGTCCTCTTCGTCAGATCCATCAGGATTGTCCTCTACGGGAAGCAATGGTGCTGCTGAATAACCCAATCTCTGCAGGCGTCGACTACACGCTTACGTTGTGCTCGAGCTATAGCAATGAGTTCGGCTAGCTTGTTGCTCGGTGAGAGGTCGCAATTGGCGCCGGTGGTTGCTGCTACGTTTTGCGCGACGGCCGAGTAGCCATAAGCGATCAACTGGCTAGGAGTGTCCTCGAGCTTAACAAAAGGCAGTGCCGTGCCGGATCGACCAGTGCATATACCTGATTATAAGCGACATGACCTCCTCTTCTGTGACATTATGCTGGTACTCCATTCTTTTCGACAGAAAGCGCGTTAAGCAGCCGGCAAGTGGAAAATTGGGAATTTTGCAAATTTGAAGGATAGTGCAAGAAAGACAGCAAGGACCGTTTTATTACAATACAGTTACATAAGTGAAGAAGAGTGAAATGAATTTTGATTAATGGAATGTACTTGGTCGACCAATGCTTCTAAAAAGCCGTCATCTGTGCATTTAAGATCTATGGTTATAGTCGCCTGCTCGGGTACAGAGAGGTCGTATTTCAACAGGCCTGCAACTTGCACACCTTGCGCACTTTTAGCATAGAGAGATGCTGCTCCAGGTACGACCTCAACAACATGCAGCTTGGTTGTAGTGGTGATAGTGTTCAAAGCTTGAATGAGGAGCTGGTCAACGGCAGTATCACTCGCGATGTGTATCTCGAATTTCACGGAATCCCGATATGCAAACTCCTGACCATGTTCTGCCAGCAGCGCTGCAAACTGGGTAGGATCCATAGGCGATGCAATGAAAAGAGTGCTTGCCGGTACGGGAACTTGGAGCGCAATTTGGTTGAATGCGGACGAATCCTGAATTATCATACGCTATGTCAAGCTACCGTTTACATGAGATTTACACTGAAGAGAGCTCCTTACATGCACATCATATTGCAGATCACCTCGCAAAAACAGATCTCGGCGCATATCTCCAAGCACTTCAAAGTATCCGATTGCCTCGGTTTTTTCTCCTGCTGCTAATTCGAAGGTATCGCCGATCGATGCTACAGATGGATGCCCTCTATCACCAAGGTGTCTGAAGTCAAAAGATTCGACAAAGGTAAATTGCAGTTTCGTGAGATTTGTATCTGGTGTTGTGTTTTTGATAATAAAGCGTGCAACCATGACTGGTGAGCTATTGGATGGCTCACACTCTCCATCCAATGCGAGTTGATAACTCTAAATTTACCGCATAAGACATGGAAATCCATCTGGAGTATGATGAATGTCTATACTTACGACTTGAAGGTGCTCATTGGTCTCGAGGAGTTTTGGCGGTGCTTGCTTCGGTAGCTCCCTCGGTAGTTCTTGAGCAGGTATGTCTAATACTTCATTGAAATGTCCATTTTCTTTGGACTGGGAAACCCGTCGTCAAAAAAAGAGGCGTGAATGGAGATTTTTTTCCTATGCTTACCTCGCTCTCAGCAATCGTCGATCGTTTCTTCTTTTTCTTCGTTTTTTCAGTGGTTGTAGTATCTTTCTTGGATTTCTTGGTGCTTTCACCAGACTTCTTTTCTTCTTCTTTGACGTTTCATCCTACATACTAATCAGCAAATATTACCCACAGCACATTGTTGTGACATATATTTGCCTCTTTGCGTGCCAACCGTTTCTCTTTCCTTTCTGCTCGAGCTCGCGCTTCTTCCCTTCTTCGCAACTCTTCAGGGCTAAGGTATGCTTGTACTTGAGGGAATCTCTCGTCTTCACCGAGAGGTGTCGACAGATCGATAGTATTCAAACCACTATCCTCTGTTGCAAAGATATCTTGTCGCTGTCGGCCCTTGTCGTAATCGCCAATGCTACGCATCTTATTGGTTGTTGGTGTTTCCGTCTCGCTAGCTGACTCGATTGCATCTTCAGGCATTTCCTCGGGCGCGTATACAGGTGGAGGAGGTGAAGGTAAGCGTTGTTTGCGACATTTTGATTTCTTTTTGCCCTTCTTGCTCGCCTCCTTCAAGTCAAACTCATCCAGCGAGAGCTTAACAATAGGTATAGAGTCGACATCTTCTTCAATATCCAAAAGTTTTGCTTGCTTCTTGCTGTCACCCTTGTCTGACATGATATAGTACGGATCATTTCGTAAAGCTTCTCGTCGAGCAGCACGTCGCTGAATGATATAGTTAGCGTCATGCTCCATTGGGTAAATCTGATTTTTTTCTTCAATATTCACCCTCTCTTTCTCTTCCTCATCATCGCTGTCTTGGTGTTTCTTTGACCGTTTCTTCTTTTTAGATACACTGACTGGTTCGGCTTCAATACTTTGAGCAGATGCACTCTCAGAGTCGCTGTCCGCTACCAAGTCCGGCAAAGGTTCGTTGATCCATGCATCAAGGTCAAGATCCGCAGGTACAGGAACCTTCCTTTGCGCTTTGGGTGCAACAGGATTGAGCTCATACAGCGAGAAAAGCTCTGGAAGGCCTTGAAGAACAAGCGGTGCTTCATCTGGCGATTCCTTGTTGGCTATAGCGTTCAACACTATTGCAAAAATTGCCGTTGCATTGCAGGCCTACACAGAAAAACTTATCAATTTCTTCTGCAACTAATAAGATTTATTTTAGCACCTTACCCTTTCTTGGACTTCCAAGTCGACGCTTCGGGCGAACATGCCCATCTTCTCCTTCATGACTTGAGTAACTTTGACAAATTCGCCTTGGAGTTCTGCGTTCCACTCTTCAATCAAGCCTTGGACCCAGAAAGCATAGATTTTGATCACATTATGCACATATAGCTTTTGGACTTTAGCGGGCATATCCGTTACATATGGGGTCAAGAGGCATTCGAGCGTTGACGGTACACTGTCCAAGTATCTATGATGCGCTTTGTCAGGTTTAAATTCTCTAAGGAACATTATTGTACTTACTCGCAATACTCGCCACAGATCCAAGCTGCAGCGGATAATACTTCAATGTTGGTATCTCGTTTCTTTGCGGTCTTGAGGAATTGCTCATCCGATAAAAGCCGATACTGGTACGAGTCATTCTTAGTTTGCTATTCGTGCTTAAATATAATGAAACCTACCATCTGTTTGACTGCAAACGGACGCACGCTCTTGACACGAACGCTTACATCCATTAGCTGGTTCGTCAAGAGTTCGCCAACATTCACACCAGAAACGTGCGCCATGCCGACCAAGACAGATATGTACCATTCAAAGTTGGTGACGTTCTTGTATTGGTTTTGGCTGCAGATAAAGACGATTCGATTGATAATATCCGTTCGATATACCGGATCAAGCACGCTCGGTGCATCATGCAAAGAGGCAGCACCTTCATGTTCGTCTGGTACAAGATGAGCGATAAGACGCTTCACAATATCCACAAGACTCTTGCGGTTGGCCTGCATAATCCAGCATGAAATAGAATTCTTTAAAACAATGAGCAATCCATACCATTCCAACGACCAAGTCCAATGCTCGTAGCCTGATACTGAAATCGTCATCGTCGATGCATTCCAAAATAATATCCTTGTGCTCCGCAATGAGTTTTGGATGTGTTGATAGCATGCGTCCCATTGCAAGTAATCCAACATATTTCACTGATCATTCAATGCAATAATTAGCAAGATCTGCTGCAATATATACTGGAGAAGGGAACCTACAGTTCTGATCCGGGTTTTCAAGGAATTTTCGTAGTTTGCTGGCGCAAGTAGCAGCTAGCGCATGACTGGAATCTCCCGCTGCTTCCAAGAATCCACCAGTGATGACGGTGTGAATACATTCGTACAGGAGCGACATGGCCGGGGTCGTTTGGATTAGAGTTGTCAGTGGTGGTAGCAGCTTTTTGATCAAGCGTGGTTCCAGCGGTGTCAGGGCAGCAAACTGAAATATACATCCATGAGCTTCCACATCAGCAAACCTTAGTCATGGAAGTGTTTACCATTTTGATAATCTTTATCAGCATCCAATTGTTTGGTGAAGTTGTAAGCAACTTGAATAGTTGAGGTGCGAGTGAGAGATAATTCCGAGGGTTCTTTCGCGCAAGTTCGCAAATCACACACACAGCAGCTGACACCACACCTAAATATGCAGAAACCAGTTCAGCAAAGCTGTCTAGGTTATTTTTCCAGCATTTATAGCAGTAGGCGTACCTGGATCAGGATCCTCCAACTTTTCTTTCAATTTCGGAAAACTCAATCGCAGTGCCTCCGGAAACTTTAGAAACACCTTGTATAGCACCAGCAAGACCTTCTTTCGAACATAAGGCCTCGAATGGTTCAGCATAGATACGAGGTCTTGGCAGAGGTCGCGAGCCAAGTCCGGTGTGACAATATGGGAAAGGCCGTTTACAGCTATACCTATTTCCAAGGGCGACGACGACGCAAGATCCTGTTGCAAGCAGCACTTAGCACTCCATGTCGTTAACAAAAAAAATAATCCAAAATCACACCTTCTTTATAAGGTTCGTCGTTAGCATAAGTACGTCCGTGTCTTGCTGAAACGATTGCGCTGCGGCGAGATAGCCGGTGCGTTTGTGCAAGAGTTTAGGGCTAGACATGACTTCGACAATGTGAAAGGAAGCCCAGGACATGTCGTAGCCGAGCATTTGGAGCTATGGCACGTTAGATCGCCTACTCGATATCAGAGCAGTAAAGGGTGCATACTCACATAGGTCAACTTGGCGACAGCCATAGCCTTGATATCGGCATCGTTCGACTTGACCTCGTTCCGTATCTCCTGTAAGCATACAGCAATGTACTTTTGCTCATTTTTCTTGTTGGCCCGAATGCCACGGATGAGATCCGTGAGCGACTTTTCAAACATAACGTGCAGCAACGGAGCCCAGAAGCTCTGTCTGAAGCTGTGCTTACTGTAAGCGCCGCGGCTGCTGCCAGTTCGGAGATCCAAGGTCTTGCTGACAGGAGGTCTTGCAAGTTGCTTTGGTTTCTGAATGTGTGCTTGTGAGGTATGGAGCATCAATAGCATGATACTTAGATATAAAAAATATAGAGCAATGTGTCTAGAAGATGCGGGCTTGTTGTGCATTCTTAAATCAAGGGGGCATATGAGTTAAGTTGCTGCCGGTGCACGCAGTTGTCCGCTTAGATCAGTCCACGTCAAGAAAGTTCGTTGAAGCATCTCTTCCATCGCGTCTGCGCTCCAATATTTCTCAATCACTGACATCAACTAAATCGCTTAATTATCGATCAATACGTGCAAGGTGCATGGATAGGATGTTTGTAATGATCCATGGAAAAAACGTTCTCTAATGCATCACGCAAAGACACAAAGGTCACTTGCGAGGATCGGTGCACCTGAGTGATCACGACTACGCAAAGGTTTTCACTCGTATCCAGTGTAAAGCATCAATGGTTAGTAATATGTAGAATCTATGTAAAAAGATTCGTTTAGAGATTGTGAGGAACAACCGAGAGCACTCTATCTTCCTCTTTTGCTCCACATGGCTAAAAAAAAGTCAAACGCGGCACCAGCACCTCAACAGCAACAACAGCAAAGCACAGCAAAGTGTACGGGCAACGTGAGCCAGCTTCCCAGACTCCTCGCGAAAAACGATCTTTCTGTTACAGAGCTCGAGCCCAACCAGATCTACTTGATTCACAACTTTTTCACTTCAAAGGAATGTCAAAGTCTCATACGCCATTTCAACGCTTGTCTTCCTCCACAACCTGTGCCAGCGATACCAAAACCAGGAGAAGCTTTCCGTAGCAACGATCGCGAGTCAGTCCAAGACCCAGAGATAGCACAAAAGATATGGGACCTTGGCATCAAAAAAGCTTGTCTGGAGACGCCGGGCATATACGAAGCATCTTTGCCTCGCAAACCAGTAGGACTCAACTCAAACATTCGTATCTACCGGTATCGGGAGGGTCAGGTGAGATATATATATATATATATGTGAGACTTGGTATCATCCAGCATCCTAAATTTTAATGTTTGCAGAGGTTTGAAGGACATTACGACGATTCTGTCATGGACAAGGAGCGCAAACTATGGACTGACTGGACTCTATTAATATACCTGAATGGCGATATGGAAGGAGGAGAAACAGTATTTTACAAGACTGTCACCAAGAAACGAACTGCGGATCCCATCAGCGTCAAACCTGAAACGGGCTTAGCGTTGTTGCATCGCCACGGAAAGAATTGCGTGTTTCACGAAGCGCTGGAGGTTACAAAGGGCGAGAAATGGGTCCTGAGAAGCGACGTCCTTGTTGGATAAACTGCCCGACCATGCGTGCGTTGTGTCATGTGAATTGCAATGATGCATCAAGGCCAACGTATAAAGGAGTATAGGCTTGCTTAGCCAGAATAAATATCATCTGCAGCAACAGACGTGCTCATAGAAAAACGATGATCTCGTTTTGATGTAATAAAGCTACTTTGGTCGATATCCGATAGCAGATCAGCATTGCAGCACACAATGGACTCTACAATTGATTGTCAAAAGGCTTCTTTGATGCAGAACGATCTGCGAGCCGCGTAGAAACTTCCTTCTTCCAAAAATGATAACTGGTCTCATGATGCCTACTAATGAGATACACCTATGATGCTATGCGGGACCGAAAAGCAAGCGTGCGAATCAAAAAAGCCTACTTCGTATGCATGTTCAGCTTATTGTTAATAACAGAGTCTCCTTTAATTGAGTGCTACGATATCCACGAGTCTCTTTTCCCTCTCTAAACTGGATCTTTGGAAATAAAATGTGGCGCGCAGGTTACCTGCAATGCGGCGGAAAGCAACTCGAGAAGGTATACTGTCGCGACCGGCCAGCAGTAAGAGTAGAAAGATTTTAGGAAAAGATTACATGGTCACAACCATTCGACAACGGCTTATTCCGTGAGACTTTTTTTTTTTGGGGGGGGGGAACCGACGAAAGCTTGAAGGCAAGCTGCGTCACCTTGCCGATATTTCTAGTTACGGTGCATACCCGAGAAGAAGTAAGTTCCTTGTCGAGAAATGGGTCCCTGATTTTTCAGTGTCTTGATACAAATATACTTTAGCATGAAGATTGAAAGGTGATACAGTTTTGTTTACATCCAGTTTGCAAATAAGCTGTAGATCGATGGGTTGTCTGAGAGCAGGATGCGCAGCTGATATTTATCTATACACACAACTGTAGATCCCCCTTTGTAGGTGTCACAATACCCAGCTTCGTTGCAGGATTGGTAAAGAAGAAAAAAATAAGGACGGTTGTTACCGGTTACTATGTCGTCAAACTCAACTTTATTGACAGACTTAAGCTACAGCAGTTCTAGACTCGTCAGTATCTGCTTGCCGCAAATGATTGTAAGCTGGGTCTGTGTGCCAGTGTTGTTTACATATACGTTGCACCCGACAGCAATGGGTTCCTTTTCTAGCAGATAGAGTACCTTGAACAAATTGTGGGCCCTGCGGCGTGGGGGGAGGGAAAGAGAGCCCTGAACGCAGCATTGGGACGATGGGTAACAAAAGGCAGGGAAGTTCCGGTTATCGGCACAACAATTCATTGTCCTTGTAAGCATCATCATTACATGATTTCACGCCGGTCGAAACTTTTCTATGATGTAGACTGCAGACGATTGTGTTACACACGCACCTGTGTGGATGGCGCCAGAAATGGAGAATGTCTATGCATTGCCAAACATAGATACCTGGAAAAATGAAAATGACACAGTTAATTGCAGCTGCGGGAAACCACTAGTTAGAGCTCCTCAGAGACAACAAGACAAAGAAGACACATATCTTGGAATTGTAAAATGGGAAATAATTTACTTCGGGTATAGTGGCCGGAGATACATGCGATGCTCCGGAATCAAGCGCCCGTATTTCCAGGTCGCTCTCTAGTTCTCTCTCTCGTCATTCAATAGCTCTTGTACAACAAAGCAGGACCCACGCGTGCAACATTACGCAGTGGCGTATTGTCCTTGCGGAATCATCGGAACTGCTGCTACAATGGTATGTATTTCAAACCCTGCGCTTTGGCCAAAGGAATATGGTTTCAATCTAGGGAGCCGGCTACGCGTGCAAGTTTTGGAACAGAAAATAAAAAGCTATCACAAAGAAGAGACGTATAGTCGTTGCTCACGAGATCGTCCGCAGGGTCATGCTTTTACTTGGGGGTTGCACTGAGAAAACGCCAACGTCGTAGCACTTGGGAAGCACTCGCTGGATAGCAAGCCCGTCTTTCAAATATAAATATCTGCACCGGTTTTTCCCTCCTTCCCTCCTCCTTTGTGAATCACCCTTTTTTCTCTCTCTATCTTTCTCTTCATTATGGCTTCCGAAGATCCACAGACACTCACGCTCAAAAAGCCCAAAGACAAGCGAACCGCAAGCCAGTCTCAGTGCATGGGCATCATTTCGTCTTTCCCCATTATTCAAGAAGCACCCAAACGCGGCAAGGCTTGTAGCTCAGAGGCTACATTGAATGCTCGCAGGCAAAAATCATCCGAACTCAAGTTCAAGATTGAAAGCGTCGGCACTCAGCTTGAAGAAGATGACGACCTTGACATGTGCCCCGCCCGTACACGCTCTTCATGGCCACAGCAAATCATGCCATGGTGGAAACCAAGTCATCCTCGTGAGAAGCCGCCATATTCCTATGCTACGTTGATCGCCCACGCCATTCTGTCTAGCAAGGATGGTCGTCTGACCCTCAGTGACATTTACAAATGGATCTCGGAGCATTACCCGTACTATGTTTTAGGTCAGCACGGTTGGCAGGTAAAGTTGCAAAGCAAAGTGCTATTCTTTGACTTCCATTGTTCCTAATGTTTCCATGGCAATATCGGTTAGAATTCCATCCGGCATAATTTATCTCTCAACAAGAAATGGTTCCTCAAACTCGATCGCCGTCCTACCCAGGCAAACCCAGGCAAAGGCTGCTATTGGACCCTGATTGCTGGCACGGAGCAGATCTTTATTGACAATTTGACGCAAGCGGGCGGCCACAGCCGTAAACATCACGACATCGGGTTAACTGCCGAGCTCTCCATGGGCCAACACCGTCGGGGCTCTTTTGGCCCACCGCAACAGTCTTCTGCTGCAGCTTTGGATTCCGCTCCTGACATGGTCATTACTCGTCCCGAAGACTATGCTTCTAATACCTCTACCAGTGCAAAGAAGCCTGTCAAAATGTCTCCTCTGTATACCACTTTTCGCATGTCATGCAATGTCTCCACCTCTAAGCAAAACAAGCGGGAAAACGGATCGTTGCACAAGAAGCGCCAAAGCAAGAAGCAGAAGCAGCAAGCAACAGAACACAATGAAGACTCGGACTGCGACAGTGGTGTCGACGTTGGCAACGAGTATGTAGAGCCAAACAACAAAAAGTCGCTTCCCTCGCAAGAATCAGATCAATGGGCTGCTCTTTTGGATATGCCATGGTCGGTTGACGATTGGGTGCTTCCTGTGGCCGTCGCGACAGCCAACAACACAGATCCTCTCGCCTTCCCACAACAAGCAACTCAAGCAGATAACAGCTGCGGCAACAGCAACAACAACAACAACTTACTTGACCATACCATGATGCTTCCCTGGGACGATTGCGAGTTCTCATGGCAGCCACAGGACGCCTTCCAGGGGCAAGTCTGTCCGACACTTTTAGCATCACGTTACGATCCTCCAGACCAGCTGCAGGAAATTCAAAACACAGAGGAACAAGTTCAAGACTGCCTCAAGGAGCTCTTAAAGTTTCAGCAGCAGCAACAAGAGCAGCAGCAGGTACATCAACAAGACCAGCAACAACAGCTGCAACATAGCAACACCGTCACAATCGATCTCAATGATGAAGAAGTTACTCAAAAATACCTGCACTTTGATGACGACTCCAATGATTGCAGCTACGCTGACGACGAAGACGAAGAAGAGGAAACTCTCGTCTCTCAGCAACAACAACAGCCTCTTCCCCAAGTTTCTGTTCACCATGATTTTGATGATTTCCCATTGGATACCCCTTCTTCTATTTTGAAACAACACCATGAATTCGCATCCATGCGCGAACTTTTGTATTCCAAAATCTAAGTGTGTATAGATAAAACAAATGTGTACGATATCCTCCAATACATATACCATTTTCGTTTTGCTTCCTTTTCGAAACATTCGGCCGATGCAAACGAGTGCTGCAAAGTGCTTCGAACATTTTCAAGTATCCGTTTTTGGAACTAGCAAAAACAATGGTTTACTTTGGAGAGAGAGATGGATCCAAAGTTTACTCGGTTACCAAACATGCTTGGAGAATGAATATATCTTTAGGACCCGAATCCATGCACAGAAACAATAGATCATGAAACAAATGACATCTTTCATTTTTTTTACATTGACTTTTGACTGACGCGTTTGCTTCTGCAAAAACAAAGATGTACATTTTTTTATCATTCAAAGATATAACAATATGTATCGTCAAATGTCAAATTTAGGCATATAAATCATCATCACCCTCCTCTTGTCCAAATTCGCTTTCACCAGCACCGCTGACACCATCCATGGGCTGGTTAGCGCCAGAGCTCTCTGGGAACTTGAATGTACCGAAACCGCGCTGTTGCTGCATGTTCTGTGCAAACATTTCGTAACGACGGATATCAGCATCGCTCACGGACCGGCGTGCGAAGCGCATTGCCTCTTCAAAGTGTGCTCTTTAAAAGCTGTTAGCCATCTTGCTTGTCGAAGTCTGAGAGAATAAATGAAAAAATATTTACCGAGTAATGTATGCAACGCCATCTTCATCGTTTCCTTCGTCCATTCCAATGTCCTCGCCTGCTTCTTGCTTGGCCTTAAGTTCTCGCTCCCTTGCAATTTCACGCTCAATATCTTCACGGATTGCGAGTTTAGCAGCGCGCTGGCAGATTTCACCCAAGTCAGCACCAGAGAAACCGTGAGTGTGCTTAGCAATGTATGCCAAATCCACATCGGGTGCAATAGGTGATTTTCGCAATTGAGCTTGCAAAATGCTCAGACGGGATTGTTCATCAGGAAGAGGAATGTAAATAAGTTGGTCGAGACGGCCAGGACGTAACAAGGCAGGATCGATTTGGTCGGGACGGTTGGTAGCGCCAATGACGAAGACATTCTATTTAATCCTTAAGTGAGCATCTTCGGAACCAAGAGTGAAATCGATAGATCATTTCCTACCTTCTTGGCGTTCATACCATCCATCTCGGTCAAGATCTGGTTCAGAACACGGTCGCCTGCACCTCCAGCATCGCCCATAGAGCCACCACGAGCCTTGGCAATGGAATCCAATTCGTCAAAGAACATGACGCATGGAGCAGCAGCACGAGCCTTGTCAAAGACATCACGCACGTTGGCCTCGGATTCACCGAACCACATGGTAAGCAACTCGGGACCCTGGAATACCACATTACTCTCTGTACTTCACACTTTAAGTATGGAACTTACCTTGATAGAGATGAAGTTGGCCTGGCATTCGTTGGCGATGGCCTTGGCAAGCATGGTCTTACCAGTACCAGGAGGACCATAGAACAAGACACCTTTTGAAGGGCTCATGCCAAACTTGAGGAACTTTTCGGGGTGCTCGACAGGGTATTGAACAGTCTCCTGCAACTCCAATTTGACCTTCTCCAAACCACCAATGTCGTTCCAAGTGACGGTAGGAACCTCGACAACGGTCTCGCGAAGAGCAGAAGGGTTGGAGACACCCAAGGCATACTAGAAGTTGTCGTTTAGAAAGACGAGCATAAAACTTCTTTTTTTCCAAGCACTTACGCGGAAGTTATCCATAGTAACAGCCAAGCTGTCAAGGACTTCAGCGTCAATGGTTTCTTCTTCAAGGTCGATGAGATCCATCTTTTCACGGATCTGCTGCATAGCAGCTTCAGAGCAGAGGGAAGCCATATCGGCACCGACGTACCCGTGGGTTTCGGCGGCAATTTGTTCCAAATCGACATCATCATCCAACTTCATATTCTTGGTGTGGATACGCAAAATTTCGAGACGGCCAGTAGGGTCAGGGATACCGATATCAATTTCACGATCAAAACGGCCGAAACGACGAAGAGCAGGGTCAATCGAGTTGGGTCTGTTGGTGGCAGCAATAACGACCACGTTAGATCGGGCCTTCATACCATCCATCAAGGTAAGCAGCTGTGACACGACACGTCGCTCGACTTCACCGTTTGTCTACAAGGAACATCTAGCGTCTTTACTGGATCATACGACAATCTGCTTTAGTTACCTTTTCACGCTTAGGCGCGATGGAGTCAATTTCATCAATGAAGATGATGGCAGGAGCATTCTTTTCGGCTTCTTCGAAAGCCTTTCGCAAGTTGCTTTCAGAGTCACCTGCCATCTTGGACATAATCTCAGGACCATTGATAAGGAAGAAGAATGCACCGGTTTCGTTCGCCACAGCTCTGGCGATGAGGGTTTTACCAGTACCTGGAGGACCATACATGAGGATACCTCGAGGAGGCTTGATACCAATCGACTTGAACAATTGAGGATGACGGAGAGGCAGCTCGACAAGTTCGCGGATCTGTGCCATCTGCTTACGGCAACCACCAATGTCGTCGTAGCCAACTTCATTTAGGTTTTGTTCTTCATCCTCTCTTTTGATCGGTTCGCCTTCACAGTGGATAACCGTATCTTGAGCAACCTAATATATTCCTAAGCATTTTGCCATCGTCTTGTCGTAAGTATTTATCACTTACAATGCAGTATTCTGGAGGATCTGTCTCAACGACTTTGAATTCTACGGCGCGCATACCACCACGGACCAAGAAAAGATCACCCTTTCGCACCGGTCTGTAGGCTTCCAAAAAGTATGGCTTCAAGTATGTTTCAAACAAGTTGCCAGTGATGCCCTCAACGGTGTCATCAATAGGCAGGACGTGGATACGCTGACCATACTTGATGTCTGGGCAAGGGTGAATAGTGATAATATCGCCCAATCGGACACGCAGGTTGTTGCGAACAACTAAGATGTAAAGTATAAGTACAGGTCATAGAAAGAGTGTCTGCATCAAACGTACCTTTGTTAATTCTTGCCTTGTTATCCTCAACATCGTCATCAGCAAGCACGATCAAGACAGTGTCACGTCGCTTCTTTCCTTTAACCAAGACAGTATCACCACGGAAAAGTTGGAGGCTTTCCATGGTTGCGTTAGAGAGGGTAATGACGGAATTGTCATCGTTTGTAGCGTCGTCCACCATGAGCTTGTTAGGAGCAGACTTGCGACGAAGGATGGCGGTGGCCGGGTCGTGGTTAGGATCAGCCTCGGCACCCTCCTGGCCGGCGTTAGGACTATATATGCAAACATTGCGTTAGTATTGTTTGATTTGACGAATCCAGCGCGCTGTAGGGCTCTTGCGCAGGCACACATTCCGTGCAAATGACCCGCGTTATTGTACAAGGAAAGGATGCCTGGCAAGAAATCAACAATAAGAAGCATCAACTTACAGTAGCTTAGACTTGTGATCGGACGACATTATTCCGCAAGTATGAATTACGATAAAGAAGAGTGTAGAAAAGTCAAGAGTGGGTTTTTATGCTTGGTACAATGACACGTAAGCGTTCGCAGCCCGAATTTCGTTGCTGAACTGGAAATCACACGTCATGGCGTTTCTTCCGTTATGGATTCAGAAGCAGATCGTGCACAAAGTGTCCTGCGGGCGATCCCGCACATGTCACGGGAGATCGTTGACGACACCCTATACGAGAAAGTGTTTTCATTCTTAAAAGGCTTTGTGGAGAGCGGAAATACACAGCTTCTAGACTCTTGGGGCGTTTTCGATATTTTAATACAGGTGCATATCTGATCCAGAAAGGGGATGAAAGGGGACAAGATGCTAAGATTATATATTACCAAATTGGCAATTGAATTAAGGCATGCGAGGAAGAGGACCAAGATTACCGCGTTATCAATCTATGCTATCGAATATTGGGGACAGTCGTGGAACAATCTGAGAAGGACAATGTTTGCATTTTTGACAAGCTGCAATGCCAACACGGGTCTCTCCTGGACCGGTTACTCTCAGACATTACTAATCCTCAGCCTGCTGTACGATGCGCAGTCTTGGAGGCCCTCCGCAGCTGCCTCACTTGCGGACATGCAGCACAGTGGTAACTAATAGCATTAGAAGAAGTTGATCAATGTACATTTGACGTTCCAACACTTTGCTCTAGGCTCCTTGAGCGTGAAGAGATAGCTAAGGATATTTCATCCCTTTGCACAGACGGTAGTACTTATGTATGCCTTCATCAAGAACCATTCCTAAGCTAGCAAGACTAAGCATTATCTCTTCAAAGATCGTAGACCAGTTCTGTCAATTGTACAGCCTAGTGCTTAAGCTATCTTCGACCAGCATCACATATCAAAAGCTGCTAGCCGCATTGAATCCATCAAACGAGATAAAATCCGTACTACGATCCGAAGCTTCATCGCCCACAACAGTGCACGCTTTGGATTTTTGCTACAGCGTTGCGAATATCCAGACAAGCGAAGCATGGAGATATATGCTGGATGAAAATTTGGTACGAGTATAAAGGGATCTTGTTATGTATACAAGCTAATCATTTGAAGGAATGCAGCTGCAGCCCCTGCTGCCTTTACTGTGCAGACAAGACAGGATAGCAAATGATCGTATATTGGAGATCTTGACGGTGATATTCAATTGGACACCAGATCCATTGCTATTGTTGCTAGAAGAGCCAAATGCTCCTACGGAAAGCAGCCTTGACAATGCAGTTCAACGGGGTATGTAATGTGAGTAAGTGTTCCTGTCCAAATTTATATTAACCAGAGATTACAGCTTACCACTATATAATCGAGTTTTCGGACACGATGATGAGGCAGGCAACGCATATATCTACAGTACAAGTAGCAGTATCTCTGCTGGAAACCAGTGTCGAGTTACTCAAGCGCCTCAAGACGTTGCCCACTGAAGAACTTTACAATGCATTGAGAGGTCTGCTTTTACTCGGCACTAGCTTGGAGGTTGATCCGCAGAAGGCTGTAAATACCAATGTAAGTACTACATTCTACAAATTTAAACTTACATGCTTTGGAAACGTCTAAGCCGATTATTCAGATATTACGACTATTGAATAGAGCTGCTTCGGCCAGAAAGCTGATTTTTACACGACGTACTACGAGCGTTGCAAACTCTATTCAAAACATTTTCCTTGACTCAAGCAGTGAGTGTAAAAAATAGTTCTGCAGAAGGATCCGTATCTCATATCTAGTAATAGATTCCACAGTTATCGGAAGACATTATGGCAACTCTAAATATACGTAATCTGTCATCGGATAAGAAAGTGCTACAACCCGCATTGGAATTGTTTGGAATTCTGCTCGATCAGTTTTCAGCAGTGGAAACGACATACTATACTCAATCTCAACTCTCCAAAGTATGCTGCTGTTGATGGTAACCTGAAAGTATAAAAGAAGTAGAATGATTCTAAAATCTGGCATTTTCCACAGTGCGTTGACATCCTTGTTGATATGCTCAGTGATTACTCCATGAAGAGTCAAAACGTAGCTCTCGTTCTGAAGTTCATCGGCAGCTTGTTATCAAATGACAAACTAAGTAGCTTCATGCTCGATCCGGTTTGTAGCATCTTTCGGCTAGGGATGCTTTATACGCAACCAAACTGATGTGCATTCATTCAAGATGACGTCGGGTAGTCTCATAAATACGTTGGAGCTTATGATTATGAATCCAGAATGGGATGCACGAGATGACGCCATATCATTCGTCGGAAGCCTCTTTGACAAAGTAAGTCGACAGTTTCGAATTCTCGTATTTTTGGAAAATCCTTTGACAAGAGGCAAGCCATCACTAGGTGCACCGATTGCCTTTGCGCTGTCACACGATCTCCCATTGCAGGTCATGGATTTGATACAAGATCCTGATACCTTTGTCCGAGCATCCGCTTTGGAAATGTTGGAGGTATGGAAGTAGCTTACCCGCATTGAACAGAAACCTAAAATTTTCGTTCTAGAAAATGATGAGAGTTCCAGAAGGCTGGGTGTACATACAGCGACATCAACGCGCTCGAGATATAGCACGCAAATTACCCAGCTTACTATATGATCCCGAGTCGTACGTGCGAAGAGCGGCCCTGGGATCCATCAGCTGCCTTATCGTCAACAGATCGTGCGAAGGCATGATAATCGAGAAACATCCTTTACATGAAAAGGAGTCCTTAAAGTACGTAAGCGCGGCTACCTTGCACCAAGTTCGTCACTCAATATCCAGTCTCCGATAGCAAGGAACTCGTTGATGAACTGATGGGCGATCCTGACTCAGAAGTACGCTTAAGAGTCTGCCGGATGCTATTGGATCTTTGGAATTTGCATTTACATACAAAGGAGCAGCAAAAGAGAAGTCGATCAGATGCAGAAAAATCGGATGAATACCAGCCATTTTTTTATCTTTTGGAGGGAGACAAGCGGTTAATGGAGGCTGTATGATATAAAGATGGATATTAACTACATTGAAGTATATTCACGCTCGTCGTTTTAGACCGAGGATACTCACAGGCTGGTGAGAAAAGAAGCTATACATGCGATCCAAACGATACTACAAGAGCGACATGATGATGAAGATGCAAAAGTGGCACAGAAGAGAAAGCACGGCGATGAAATGGATACAGACGAGGAACTGTTGCGTAAATTTGCAGACTTGAACCTTACAGCGTTGGAGGAATCGACACAGCCGGAGCACCTATACGCCGAAGCTCTGGATGTAAGTTCTGCAATGATGACAGCTCAAGCGCCGGTCACCTCGGAAGATAATGATGGAAACCAATTGGACTGTTATAATTGAAGAGCAATTCACATTAATATGTATTTAACGGGTAATGGAGGAGGATACGCATTTCAGGAACATTTCTATTTACTGTTTCTTTCCAGCGTCTTTCTCGGCCTGAAGACGTCGCTTCTTGATCATTGTGTTCATATATGTACCGAAAACTAGCCACCATCCAAGTCAATTATAAGCGACATAATAAAAACTTTGATTGTTTGCGCTCAATACTTACCGAAGACGACAACGTTGAAGAAGGGGACCCAAGTGTATTGAGGCAAAAAGTTTTGCGCAAAGATGAGTGCGACAGGAGAAACGACCCAGGATACTTTTTGCATGGATAAAAGACCGTTCCGGACGGCCGCCTTGACTTGTTTGAAGGATCTGGCACCAGCCAGGATTGTCATGACAGATATATACACTGTAAGAAAAAGGAGATTTTAATCTGCGTAATTCTCCATATCATATAGACAGTTTGCTCATACCCGAGTTCATAGTAGGTGAGATAATTAGGTTGGAGAAAAGCAGCTGTCCAATTTTGGCTTGCTTTTCGCTTTTGCCCGCAAAAAGTCGGTTCATAATTTCGTACAAGAGGTGGTTCAGGGGACCGGAGACAAGCAGACCTGCATAAATTGTTAGTCTCTTCCTACAAAGGTCCGCGCCACTACCACATAATATAACTTACCGTAAGCTGCCATTTGGACGATTCGCTTGAAGTCACTCTTCATTCCGGAAAGTTTCTGGGCTGTCAGCTCCTGGCAGCCGTTCAAGACACCGTTGGTGACGGCTTTAGTACGGAGCGGGTGTGCTGCCAGCTGCGCGAGGTACCAGACCAACCAGCTTGGAATCGCGGGAGATGCAGCAGGTGTCGACATATCTAATAGCTTAAAGAAGGGTGGGAGTTTGCGCTTTCTTCCTCACGTAATATAGAGAAAACTTTCAACTCAGCAATTATACTCAAAGGCGAATGATATGCAAGTTACAAGGTGCTTTCAGAATCTGTTTTCCCAAGCAAACCAGCCTTGGGAACAGTCGACGTGTTTCAAGTGCCTATATCCATGAAAGAATTCTTTTGCTGCCATGGTGATCAAGGAACCGATTCTGTGGACTCCGTGTAAAGGCCAAAGAATGCTACAATGCGGGGAATAACACTGTGTCAAAAAGAATATCCTATTTGCTTTGCAGACGAAGCTAAAAATGATTAAATGACAATTACAAATCTTTTAATAGGACCTTGACTTGAAAGCATATTCATGTAGGTGATCGCTCGGTAGCTGACAGTAATTGTACAATTATATCAGCAGCGATGTGGGGTTATCTGTATATACATACATCTTGATGATAACGGTGATTGCGGGAAAAACCTTATACGTCATCTTATTTCATCATCTATTCAAGAATTAATTGTTCTCTTTTCTCCGTTTCAATTAGAGGCATGAGTACTGCAAACGCATTAGGATATGCGACGTGCAGTAAATTGACGGATAAATGGGAAGTTGACACTGTTCTTGACCTTATAAACACTTCTTTTCAGTCAAACTTTATTTTATTTAACTTCGTTGTATTTGAGGGAAAAGGAACAATTCTATGAGAGACAAGATTGACAGAATGCTTTCCCTGTTAGCTGTTGAACTGTAGTTGAGGAGGACTACACATCTTTTTCAAAACACTTTTCAGTCTTTCCCTGTCTAGATGAATAACGCCATCTCCAGCTTTGTCACCACTAAAGGATACAACGGAGGAAACTGTTTTAACGCTCCAGTGTTGCAGATCGATTATATGATACAGTTCTGTTGACGGAATATGCGTGTACATATATGTTTCACGGTGCTAACTGATCATAGTATCATCGTCATTCCTCCAATGCAATATCTTCAAGCTGCTTATTATGGTTGCTCAGCCTCCACATGCATGTGCCTGATTGCCATACAGTCGTCCTCGTTGTACGCCAGGAAAGTGACAAGAGACACGGATTATCTTTCCTATACGACAGTCTCTATATAATCTTTGTAGACCGCAAATACTGTTTCCTACGGATGAAAGTCAATCTCAGGAGAGATCCGGAGCGATAAAGACCGGAACTTTTCCACCAACTTTTGTCCATTCAGAACTTTGGCATAAAGTTGAACAACCTAAAAACAAAACCTTAATTAATAATAGTTAACGGATACAATTCACACGCGGTATGTAGAAGTATGCTAACAGATGATAGAACAACTTAAGCTTGTGAAGGGTTGGAGAGGAGGATGCTGCGACGCAGCAAACACTTGTTTGTCGTCAAAAGTCAAAAGGAGAGAATCAACAGCTGGGCGGCAAAAAAGAAGGGCAAAGCGGTCCGTCCGTCGCGACCACCACGTGCAGTCTGAGTTAGTTTTGTTTAAGGCAAGTGAACTGCAGACTTTTCAAATTTTGCAGACACCTCTTTTTCTTTTTTTTCTTCATTTTTTCCATGAATCATGCTCCTCACTAACCACTATTCAGCGCCTCCTCACGATCCAGCAAGCAACGACAGTCGTCCAGAAAGAGCCCCTGAGAGGCGACCGTCACTGGATCCTGATTCAAGGACGTTGTATCCTCTGGGCAGCTTTCGGCATCATCCGTACGCTCACCACCTCGACAGGCCAGGACACCACGGCGCATCCAGTTCAAGGAGAGGCTCCTTGACGGATCCTGCATTACACGCCACCAGCCGCCTCCCTCTATCATGCAGCTCTCCTCCCCCTTCTCCTTCGCACTCCAACATTATCCGTCCCTCAACATCTGACCATTCCGAACTTACTCATCGTTTTATGTCATCGGGCAACTCCCCGTCATCTTGGCGACGTGACTCCTTACCTTCTATATCACACTTGACCAGGGGTAGCGAGGTTGCACCTCCTCTGCCCAGGCAACACCCGCTTTCGAACGGCATGTGGCTGGACGACCCAGCATCAGACAATATGCGACGGCATTCTATTGCTGCTTCGAGTGGTGGCTCTTACTATGGTTCTCCCTTGTCGTCTGCTGGGTCGTCTCCTCGGGTCCAGTCTCAAACCCAACCTGCCGCGCAGCAACAGCAACCTCCTCCATCAACACTGCGCCACCCGGCTGCGCCGATCGGGATGCGTTCGCAAGAGGAGCGTCCGAGAAGGGCAAGTCAAACAATGTATTCAAGGTCACCGGAACTGCGTGTTAGTCACAAGTTAGCGGAACGCAAACGCCGCAAGGAGATGAAAGATCTTTTCGACGAGTTACGAGATATTCTACCGGTCGAAAAGGGTCTCAAAACTAGCAAATGGGAAATATTAAGCAAAGGTAAATGAAGGGATCAATATCAATTTAGAAAGCACGTGGGACTTTCATGTCTAAACAATTCTCTTTCTTGATATAGCATTGGATTATATTTCAGTACTACGACAACGGGAAATACAATGGGCACAAGAGAAGGCAGAACTGTATCGAGAACTGCAAAGTTTGAAATCGTTCAAGAAGGACGAGGAATGAAGCGCGCTGCTATCGATTTATATTTCATCCACTATCTTTTTTTCCCCTTTCTACCCGTCTTTCTTCTTCTACCCTTTGAATATTCTTTTTCATTACCTCTTTCTCTAAAAAGCAAAACACACAAACACATACACACACACACACACACACACACACGCACACACACATACTCTCTCTCTTTGTCTCCTATTTCCTTGCGTACTTGAAATATCATATTGCTATTATACCCCACAACAAAAAACAAAGGAATATTTTATCGTCGTATGCTTAAAGTTCATTCTCGAGCGACCCATGCGTTTGCATTCCGCTCTACCACGTGTTCATACATGATGGAAGAGGGTCAGTGCAACCTTTACGTGGACTGTGGGACCATGCATGATGCACTTCACATGTTGAACGCCAGATCTTGCTCCGATGAAGGATTTGAAATAAGAAGAAACAAATAAGAGTTATCGTCTTGATCGCATTTCTGCAAGTACGAGCATCGAGCATCGTCATGAATGCATGATTCCCACCACATCTTTCACTTTCCGCTTTCCCAACGTAGCACAGTTCGCTGCAGTGAACGGCTGAACGCTTCGCCTCCTTCTCTCTCTCCTCTTTTTAAAGTATTGAGCTTACCCGATGCTTACTAAGGTTTCCTTTTCGTTGCATTAGTGGCACACAAATTGAGCAAGATATTTCTTGCGACGTGGACCAGGATCTGCATATACCATTTTAGCTCGTTTTCCGGTGCGACGACGACTCATCGTCTTGTGTCTCTCACAACCACCTTGAACCAGATCCTCGTGGTTGTGTAAACAAAATAACAAAATTTTACAAGCCGCATGTAGCATGTGCTCCTGACAGAAAAACGGCTGCTGCTTTGTGTCAACTAGTCAACTATCGTTATTTGTGACAGATTTGTTTGCTTTCCAAAACTTACTATGGATGTATATTCTTCATTTGAAGTAAAGAGCTCTTCCTGTCTTTCAACAGTGCAAGGACTATTTTGAGAAATAAATGCGGAAACCCGTTACAGTATATTCTTGTATTTTACTGTATAAAGCTGTATAAAGCTCTTTGAAGAATTTACGTTCTCATCGGTTATCTTGGAGCACTTATTATGCATGAAAATTCATTTCCTCGGTTCTCTCGGGCAGAAAAGCACAATAACGTACCGTCTCAATAAGCTTAATTGGCATCTAAAGTTACTATGCCGTCTATTGCTATGCTTTCATAGGAGCTCCATTGGAACATACATCATTTGATTCAATATTTTCCGTCTTGTGCTGCGTCAGACGGTGAAGATATGGAAAGCCTAAAAGCTGCAACAATCTAATAGACTATATTCTCATTCCATGACAACCATCAATCGTAGATAAAAAAAGAGGACATTTATCCAAGAATACATCAGATAGAAGAAAGCTTCATATTATGGAAAGTGATACAAAGGAGGAATAATGTTAATAACAGAGAGTACGTTGAAGACAAAGAACAGGACTTTCTACAAATTGCCTTAGTCGTGTCACTGGACATGACTTCAAGAAGTTAATATAGGCACTTCGCCTGTGCTTGGGTTATCATGTGCTATTTAAATTACAAATGGTAAACGTAAAAAGCTCCAAAAACCGCTTAGCAACGCAATAGAGGGCGCCCGACAGTGAAGACATAAGCACGAGTCACCCCATCACTTAGGATCAAGGACAAAAAAGAAACTCGAAAACGGGGGCAATGCGACCATCGCGAAGTTCACGGTCGACACTACAGAAAGCCAAAGGAATAATGCGACTTTGTCTTTACCATATTACCACCCCTGGCAAGCAGCAATACAAAAATACATATACTCAGCTCTGCAAACTATATAGCAGCATACATTTACTTGAAAGAGAGTGAAAGCAAATGCGAAAGAGAAAGAGAAGGAAGGAGGAAAGAGTCGCATACATCGCTATGATGGGAAAAGGATGGGGCCCTGGTCCATGGTTTCTCTCAAGCGCGTTTCCTCCGAGTCCGTGCTGACATCCCAAATCCTTGCGAGCATGATAACCAGTAGTTTCTGTTGCATTTTTGGGTCAGGACTATTTACTAAACACTTTGTATGTATGTCTCTTTTACGTGCAGTTGCCAGAAATCACCGATCGTTGCTCTAGCAACACCAAACTCTCGCTGCTTTTCAGAAGATGTAGCTCTCACAGCTGTACAAATCTGTACAGACCGTTTTTCTCGAGATCCAGGCGAAACATGCCACGTTCGAAACCTTTTGCCGAAATTTAGTATATAAATCTATCTTTCGGCTTTCGCTTGGCTTACCTCTGTGAAGTACACTTCTGGTTTTCTCTGGTTCCCTCTGGTTCTCTTCCATCGAATTGTCAAGTATGCCTTTCATTTGAAAGGCGAGCTTCCACGTCGCTCAAATTTTCAACGACCTGCTTCTTCTGAATAGAGCGCCGTCGTAGCTTCAGACCGTCGGTAACGTCTATTCTATTGGTCTCCCACTAGTATATTGATGTTATATATGAGTTTTGACTCTTCGTATCATATCGACGGATGCTCAGTATTTACATGGAAGCTTGCTTCGTCAGTGTTCGTCAGTGCTTGTCTCCTCTTCGTCTTCGAACAAGTCCTAAGTGCTGTGCATTCGTACACAGAATCAGAGTCCCGGTCTGCACCTGAGACTTTGTGCAGGCGATTAAAGATTTCTGTTGACAGCTTTTATATCGAGTCCTCAAAGTCTCTTCCGTCTTTGCGAAGCCCGGCGATTGTCTCCAGAGAGTGGAGTAAATTCCAGGAACTTTCTTAAGTTGATATGGGCCCTGAGCACCAAAGTTGCATATGATAAAGTTGGTAGAAGAAAGAAAAGAGAAAAGAGAGGAGAAAAGTTACGCGGCTTTTTGAAGAGGATGACAGCGGTAATTGATGAGTCGGGCCAACCATCTGATAAGCATGCTTACAATGCCGCCGCCGCTCTGTCGAATTTCCGAACAAAAACTTTTTTCTGACCGTACCTTGGCAGATCACCTCTTCTTACCATGGCAGACGAACAGGAAACTCAACCACGTTTGAACGTCAACTATGATCATCTCGAGGCTGTGCTTTGCAACACTTCGGGGCAAACTCCTCTTGCAGAAAGATTCCGTGCATTATTCACCTTGAAAAACATTGCAGACGACCGATCCATTGACATAATTGCAAAAGGTTTGGATCAGCACAGGTTCCCGTCTGATAATTTGCTCACTGTAATTGATACAGCACTTAGCGATGACTCTGCGTTGCTGAAACATGAGTTGACATACTGCTTGGGTCAAATCGGCAATCCTCGAGCCAACGCTATCCTTGCTAAAGTTTTGGAGGATCCCAATGAAGACGAAATGGTTCGACACGAGGTACGGAGCTAGGAGCTATACTTTAATACTATTGTTTGAAGGCTAAAACGTAATATCCTAAGGCTGCTGAAGCTATGGGCGCCATTGGAAGCTTGGACTCTATCCCGATCTTGGAAAAATACCTCAACGATCCAGCCGAATCTGTAGTACAAACTTGCGAATTGGCTATTGACAAGATCCGTTACGATAATGATCCCGCCAACAAAAAGGAAAGGGAGAACAACAAGAGTGTCTATAGCTCTGTCGATCCTGCTCCACCTTCCTGTGATACCAAGGATGTCAAGGAATTGGGCAGACAACTGATGGATACTAGCTTGCCGCTTTTTGTGCGGTACCGTGCTATGTTCGGACTTCGTGAGATTGGCAACACAGAGGCTGTTGAAGAGCTTGCCAAAGGTCTCAAGGATAAAAGTGCATTGTTTCGTCACGAAGGTAATAATTTACGAGATATTATTTAAAGATTTGCGTTTGCTAATGGTTATAATTTCAGTTGCCTACGTATTCGGACAGCTTCAACACCCTGCCTCCGTACCTGCATTGACAGAGACTCTGCAGGACAAAAACGAACAATACATGGTCCGCCACGAAGCTGCCGAAGCGCTTGGATCCATCGCAACACCTGAGGTTTTGGAAACTTTGAAAATCTTCAAGGAGGATAACGAGCGCGTTGTCCGTGAGAGCTGTGTTGTGGCATTGGATATGTACGAATATGAGACTAGGTAAGCGGAATATAGTTCTCGCTCATTGCTGAATTATTAGCGTGCTAAGCAATAACCTAATTTAGCGGCGATTTCCAATATGCCAACGGTCTCGAAACACAGGAGAAAGCAAACATGCATTCGCTCAAACTCGCCCATTAGAAAGAAACCAATGATTCCACAAGTACCTTTCCTGTACATACAATTACTTATCATATGTGACTGCCATCATCATTTCCATAAAAATAGAAGATATTCGGAACCGAGAATTCAGAATGATAAAAAAACGTGGCTGTACAACTCGGCCGATGAACTCGCAATAAGGATTTCGTTTTCTTCCGCCTCTCCTTTATAGAACGCCCAATGGCAACACCGGCAAATGCCGTCGAGGTTCAGCTGCCTCAGCTCCCCCCTTCGCAGCCGTCAGACTCTGTTCGTTCCATACCGAGCATGCCCACCAATAACGATTTAAGTCTTGATGCACTGTCCTTAAATCCGAAGAATACCCCTATGCAACAAGAAATGACAACCACAGATGATCGCAGCTCCAATTCATCGCAACTCAGAAAGACTATTGAAGACTCTCGTCGCTCTAGTGCGTCGAGTACTGTCCAGTCGGTACCTGCAGAAGCACCCAGAGCCACACCGTCGCCTGTTCCAGCTTTCCAGCCACAAGAAAGTTATCAGCAGTATCCTCCAGGTCCAATGCCTCTCCAACGCCCTACGCATCCAGATATACCACCACAGCATATGCCGCCACCACCGGCTCCTCCTCAGTCTACACCAATGATGGCTCCTGCTCCAGTTCCAGTTCCAGTTCCAGTTCCATATAGCGGGCCAATGCCGCCTCCACCACCTCCACCCGCTCAGCCTTGGGGCGGTCCATACTATGCTCAACCACAACCGCAACCTTACTATCCTCAACCTGGTATGTATCCGCCACATCCCGAAGCTGTTTACGCTGGCGCGCCCATATATCCACCGAATGGGCGACCTCCGCCACACCAACTTGTACCTCCACAGAGTAATCCGTGGCGCCACAGTTATCAGGCAGGAGAAGCCGACAGCGCAGCTTACATGCCTGATAGCTCCTTGCTCGCAGCGGTTCAGGCTGGTCGGCGCCCTCCCAAACAGAACCAATTTCCACCTCCCACAAAAGAGAATTTGCAAAAGTTTCGAAACGATGCCAACTCAAGCAATGATCCACAAATCAAGCTGGATCTCGCAAAGTATTTGCTAGAAGCTATTCCACAGATTATGGAGAAGGAGACCGATCCAAAGCGAGCACGCAAGGCGCAGGAAGCATTAACAGCCGAAGCTCAGAAAATTGTAAAGAAGCTAGCGTCACCTTCGAGTATCGGCAAAACGGGTTACGCAGAAGCTCAATTCTTCCTTGGAAACGCTTACGGCACCGGTTCCTTGGGATTAGAAAAAGATATCGACAAGGCATTTGGATATTATCTGCAAGGTGCCAAGCAAAACCACGCTGGCTGCTGTTACCGCGTCGCTGTATGCTATGAATTGGGTGCAGGAACGAAAAAAGACAAGGCACATGCGATTCAGTATTACAGAAAAGCAGCCAACTTGGGAGATCCTTCTGCAATGTATAAATTCGGCTTAATATTGATGAAAGGCCTTTTGAACCAAGCCAAAAACCCGCGCGAAGCCATTTCATGGCTAAAGCGAGCGACCCAGCACCCAGATCAGCCTCATCCACACGCATTCCATGAGCTTGGTTTAGCTTATGAAAAGGAAGGTGTGCCATCCGTCATTCCAGATATCGATTATGCGCGTGAGCTTTTCACTCAAGCTGCTCAACTGGGTTATGCACCCTCACAGTTCAAGTTGGGTTTGGCATATGAAAATGGATTCCTGAATTGTCCGATAGATCCTAGACGCTCCATTGCATGGTACTCCAAAGCAGCCGAACAGGGCCACTTGGAAGCTGAATTGGCGCTTTCTGGTTGGTATTTGACAGGCGCAGAAGGGATTTTGAAGCAAAGCGATTCAGAGGCATATCTGTGGGCACGACGCGCAGCTGACAAGGGCTATGCTAAAGCTGAATACGCTGTTGGATATTACACAGAGACTGGAATTGGTGTACAGCAAAATTTGGACGAGGCGAAAAAGTGGTATATGCGCGCAGCAGCCCAGAATAACAAGCGAGCTATGCAGCGTTTGACAGAGTTGAAGCGGTCAGGCGCTGGTCAACCTAAACAGCGACCTAAACACACACGACAGCCAGATGGAAAACCTGATAGCAAAGATGGCGACTGTGTCATTATGTAATATCCTTTCATTCAACATACTTGTTTCTTCGTAATGCGCATTTCATTATTACTTACTTTTGTAACTCATTCATTCTTAATACCACTCTCGTTCTGCAAAAATAATAAACTAAGTACGCCTTCACCATACTAGGATAAATCGGCGTGAATGTTAAGTATTGTGTGGAAGTCATTTTCTTTTCCTTCTGGCGGCTTTCAGTTCAACACATCTTTACTTCTGTTTTCTGGTTGCGCATATCGCAGTAACATTTTCCTCCGATTTCCTCAATGCATATCGCCAAAAAGAATTACCAGTACTAATTAAGCACATTAGGTAGAGCTATCCACTTTCTATGTTCATTGTCCTCGCGTTTTTATGCATCGCTCAGCTGCAATTCGCTGCATCAACTTCGTGATAATACTATAAAAATAATAAGGAAGATCCCCGTGAAGGGATCAGCGTCTGCTGCAGGAGCCTGCTAGTGAACGGGGCAGCATTTGTCAGCGTTACTGCTGGCGGCAAACAGGACGCTGGTCTGGGCTTCCAAGATGTGCATGTATAGTATCACAGGTAGGACTTAACGTTTATTGTATGTTCATGTAGGTCGAGATATATGTTTCTTTCTTGTTATTTTTTGGGATCCAAATAACGGCCGCTTGAACGAAGTTCCGTCTGGGGGTTGCTCCGCAGCGTTCTTCAACCAGCGTTGGATTTCCAGCATGTCGCAGGTCATTGTCTGCTCGAGTTAATATCAAAAAAGAAAAATAGTGGCGAATTTGCCTTCACAAAGTTCGGATACTCCAAGATTTGTCATAGTAATGGCCACATCCTTTAAATCTCGGAAGAGACAAAAGTGTCCGAGGTGAGCCATTCTGTACAAGCCAGCGTGTTCGAGGTCAAGCTTGTACATATGGTAGGTATCATCTTACTGCGTTTAATCGATATGACCATCAAGTGCCTGCGACGACTACACTGGGTTTCTGTTGCTGTCATGCGCGCAACATATCATCGTATTGCAGAATGCATCCGCCTTGCTATCGTTTGCCGTTGGAAAGGTGGCCTTGATAACGTGCCAGTAGCATACACCACCGTTCAATATTCCACCATTTTGCCGTAACCGTAGGGTTGAAATAAACGGGGGCCACTATAGACCAAATGCAGCTGGTTACTCGACTCTAAGAGCGACCATTGCATCCACCATGTTTTTCGACTGTTTTCCAGTCTTTACGAGGTCCGAATAATGCCGGTTGCTTTGACTTCGCGTCTTCATCACTTCAATGAATAGATAATTCATAGTTAAAACCGACATCGGACATGACGCTTGCAACGTTATCTGGCTTCAAGGAACTTCGTCGACCTTGCGGAGAAACATGTAGCAGTGTAGCTACAGATACATGTGTACCAGCTCGTGCTGTGGCACCGTTCCTGTTGAACAGCACAAAGTGAAATGCAATCGAGCAAGAATTCGTTAAAAAAAAGATCCCGGCGAATCTAACCAGAAGAAAATAACATGAAATAAATTATTGGTAAAATGTTTGCATTATACACTAAGTATTTTACCAACGGACCTTCGACCTTTCAGAAGATGACCATAGAGATCTGCGTTGTATAACACTTCTCATCTTCCTTAAAATCGGCCGATGTAGGAAAGTGGTAGGTAGTAATCCAACGGAAGACTGGTTTGATGCAGGGATATTCTGCGGTTACTGATTATTCCAAGATACTATGCAATCCGAGATGTAAGTTAGACAATCAATTCGATTCAAATGAAAATACACATAGAGCCTGCTTACAGTGTTCACCAAATCAGTTTGTATGAGATACGCCCATCATCGGCACCATCTTGAATTCCACGGACCTCCTGGACTGTTTGCAAGCACACGAATTGTTGCGGATAACCTCGTTTTAATCTTCAAAATTTTACGTCGTTTCTGTCAAGCTGGATTCCAATATCCAGTAATAGTGTTAGGTCGTTGGTTTTGATGTACATGCCCCTTTCGTTTGGGCGCATTATCACAAAAAGATTAGTTAACGGTACACTTCTTGAAGATATCAATTACAGACAAATCCGTTGTCATGGCTGAATGTGCGATCAACGAACTGTTGTGAAGATTGGCAAATGAACATTTCTTCCGTCAAGATCTCCTTTTGTTCCCAGTAAAAGAAGAGTTTCGTTGTTTTCTTTCCAGTTAAAAGACCTTCGTTGACAATCAAGTCATGCAGCCCCGGCTTGAATTCTAGAAATCCTGTAATCCGATTGGCTCGGAAAACAATGCGGGCCAACGGGTAAATTGCTTCTTTCAATTACGTGATGCGTGTGCATGTCTCCATAGCGGTTTGATCGCTGAGGACAGGAGTTAGAGACGTGTGCTTGTGTTGATGAGGATGTATCACGAGGTAGAGTACTGAGAACTGCCTAGGAAGCTGTATCACCCCGCCCTTGCATTTGAAAGGTCTCCAACTCGAAAGATACAAATCCGATTGGGAGCGAGGCATTCTGGACAAAATCCCGGATGAATTTTTTTTACTTAGTAAGACAGGCAAATGCTAACGCATATTTCCTTTGATCTTTAACTCTCCACCCCGTGCTATCCATTAGCGATGGCAGAACCCGCCACACCGCACCCTCTACCACAACGAAAGAAACCTGGCAGAAAACCCAATCCTGCTTCCCCTGCACTGCGTAAAGCACAGAACCGAGAGGCCCAGCGCGCCTTTCGCGAACGGAAAGAACGGCATATTATGCACCTCGAAGAGACCAGCAAACTACTCCGTGAACAGCGGGATCGGCTAGAAGCAGAGAATCACGAACTGAAAAGCAGTGTTGGTGCCCTGGCTTACGAGAACTGGCATTTTAGAGGACTTGTCTTGACCTTGGGACTTGTCTTGACCTTGCAACTTGTCTGTCTTATGAATCGACTGTCCATACCGCATCACGACCCTTATCTGGATGTCAATCAACTGAGTGGTCTGTTACCACCCGAAATTCTTGCTGCTTACAGCAATGCTCAAACTTCCAACAAACCACCTTCTATATCAGCATCAAGATCATCTGGAAAGCTCTATGTCTCTTCGAACGCCATAGTTGTCACCAAGGATGAGATCCGAGCTGTACCCAGTACTCGGATTACACCTTTTCGTAGAATTCCACTGTCACTGAGTCCGATGTGCGATACTCCCACGATGAACGATCGTGCAACAATGTTCGAATGCGTAGAAGAGGCCGAGGCGCAGAGTACACAACCAGAGCAACCGAGAAGCGACAGCGAACCAGGATCCCCACAGTTCAGTGCCCGGCCAATCATGTTGACTAGAGAACCAGTGGCATCGTTTACCCTGGCAGGATTCCAGACCGTACGGCTACGAAAACTGTTACAGTCCGCTTGCACAGAATCTTTCCCATCTTTTACCATAGAACCAACCTTATTACATGTAAAGTTACGTTTCCAACTTTTCCCTTGCACACGTATTCACGGCTACACCAGTTTAATGTCCCGCACGATCCTCGCATTGATCTTATACCCTTCTCGACGATGCGTGACCGCTTAATACTGTACCGAGATCAATTTGATATACAAGAGTGTATGCGCTGCCTTGTCGAAGGAGCTTCCTTCGTCGGAGGTGATCCCATGACACTCGATAGTTAGCGACTGTCTCCAGAGTTCTACGAAAAGTTTTGGTTCTTGACGCATGATTACAACACAGAAGTAGTTAGAGAACGGTGGCCACACTTGATCAATCTCAATGCTCTTTCGACACCCGACCTTCATCCTTCTTCTCCATCCGATGGAACAAACTCTGACAAGTCATCCTTGCACGGTGCTGGTTCGACTGTGTGGGACGATATGCTGTCTATAAAGTCTGGCAATGAAGATGGTAAGTGATTATGGCATTTTATTAATCTGCCCGCTGTACAAGCATGAAACTCATGTTTTAATCACCAAGTAAATATGGACTTGGAAGGGTTGCTGTAAGTAGACTAGCAACGAAGAAAGTATAACATAGATAGACGTCGTCCTTCTCTGCGCATACAACACCTGTAAATTACAAAGTATACATCGTTTTCTTTCCTCCATTGTTGGTCGTTTCAGATATGAGCTCATCTATACGTTTGTACTATCTACTTTGGAAAGCCTCGTGGGTGTGCGTCTTTGGAACAGGAGATCGCCGGAACTTAAGGCAGGGAAACAACTTCATAGATTTTAACAACTATGAAAGAGCTGCTCAACACTACTGGGCAATAAATTTGAACTTGAGGCAGATAATCTGTTTCCTTTTAAAACGAAAAGGCAACATAGAATGCTTTTTGTTTGAAACCAGACATTTATTGTTGATAGTTCATTTGTTTTGTTTTAATCTAAGA
>KK100063.1:1407-14121 GCA_000611695.1 Rhizomucor miehei CAU432
AAGTGCTACATAGAAAACCTTCTATTGACTCTACGGCAACCCAACAAATTTACCATACATCCCTAGGTATCTCCTCGACATTCCTTGCAAGTGGAGCTTGCAAGAAGTACAACACCGACCCATCCTTTCAGTGCAATAATGGTGCAACTGGTATCATTCGTAGTATTTGCAAAATATTTCTAACTTCTCGTATATCCTATTTAACAAAAAGGGGTTTCGAAACAAATTTCCGTGATTGTCATTACAGTGACAGGAGCTTCTATGATGATTATTACGAATATCATTGTCTGTTCATGGCTTTTTCGGGATTAAGTCAATAACTCCTTGTCTGTCAGGAGAGTATGTATAGCAAAAGGATCTTCGTCTCACTTTTGTTCTCCTTCGATTTGCTGCTCCTTGTTTGTATATTCAAATCGTGGACTGCTTTAATTTACAGCTTTGGACAGTTCTTACAAATCTTACAATAGTGAGGCATGATAATGCTAGTTCATTCATTGTACTTTTTATAGGAGCTCCATCCCTGCAATGTCAAAATGTAACTACGTTCATTAGGTTTTTTCAACAACGATCCATTTTTAAAAAAATACGAGAAGAGATCATTGATCTTCCATGTCGGGAGGTTGCTTCCAACCACCTATTTGAATAAACAGTATCGACTTTATATTCTTTGTACGAAGACTCTATTTCCATCAAAGCCGAGTCGAAAAGCTGGACATAAGCTACGATCTGCTTACTCGATTTATACCAGTTTAACTGATCCAAGGAACTCATCAATAATGTCAGCTTCACAAATTTGAAAACAAGTTGTGTCTCCCACATCACTGACCTTTTCCTGGCTTATTCTTCAAGGTGACCAAAGGTGAGATACAAAGAGTTCGTTTTCGTGGACAAGAACCCCGAAATGCATATGTATTAAAAGAATGAAGTAGGTATTAACAACATGCTTGGATGGTACAGTTGTGTAGTAACGAAATGAAAGAAGATTATCCTTGTAAAAGTCTAACATCATAATCAAACAAGGCCGTCGTACAGATTCAATGCTTGAACAATGGTAGGATCTTTCTTGGAACCCTGCTTGAATTCATTCATGGTCAAGCACCCATCATTGTCCTTGAAAAGTAATGGTGTTCTAGTATCAGCAAGCTATTTCCGCTCGACCTGACAGCAGCATGATTGTTGACTTACAAGATCCATCAGCTCAAAGATCTTCTTGACCCTCTTTTCCGGAGTGTCCTCGTCCAAAGGAAGTTTGACCATGCTGCCGACCATTTTGTAAATTGCCTGTACTACAAGTAGCATTTCTTCTCGAGCAATTCGACCATCGTTATTGATGTCATAAAGCTGGAATGCCCCTAAGTAACAAAGGTTAGTATTTTTTATGCATCAGGTAAATCTGACCAGGTGGATATACGCACAATACAGCTTTTCTTCTATTTGTCCACGGCTCGTTACTGACAAGGCGCAAATGAATTCATTAAAGTCGATCAACCCGTTTTTGTTTTTATCAAAGACATCAAACACATAGTCTGCAAAAGTCGACGAATCGCCAAAAGGGAAAAACTGCTTATATATCTTTTGAAACTCGGTCTTGTCAAGCTGGCCTGATGGGCAGTCTTTGAGAAAACCCTTGTACCTATAAAAGATGATCACTTGATCGTTAAAACAACCGTCTCTGGCAACGACTTGGCTTGAGCCATTTTTTTTCTTTTTACCAGTGCTTAAGCTCCTTCTTGTCAACTATATAATAAGTAGATCAGCTTCATTAAACAACGAGTGGGATGACATAGTTTTTTTTCTTCAATACTTGCAGTAAGTTCGTTTTTGGAGTTCAGTGATTTGTTCAGCTGTCAATTTACTTTGAGCTTTGCCCATAATCTGATGCAAAAGAAGGAATGAAAAAGAAAACGGTGCAGGATTCTATTTAGCGAATGTTACCAGCTCTTTATATCTTGTTCCTTCTCGTATTTTTCGCTCGGCCCACCCCTTGTGTTTACATCGTGCTTCTTTATTTTTAATCTTTCTCCTGCTTACAAATGACTACAAATGCTAACAGCTTGGGCGTACGCCCCCATCGTTCTCTAGAATCTAAAAAGAACATTCATCGTCTGATATGTCCCCTAGCAAATTTTGTGGCATTTTTGGAACTTTCAGTTGGGCGAGCAAGTGAAAGGAGAAACAGTTGCGGGCTATGTGAGATAAACGCCCCTAGAATATTCATTTTGAAGGGTAATCAGTTGTTGTTTAGAATAGACATTGCTACACACAGACAAAAGAAGAGAGAGAGGTAAGATAAGAAAGTGGAGATATAGTGGGCTATAATAGTTGAGGATTCAAGAGAGGATGAGATATAATAAAAAGAGGAAAGTACGTGTGTGAGAGAGAGTGAGTGAGATGGAGGAAGATAGGATAACTATATATGAGTTACCAACGGACTAGAGAGATTGTTACGGCGATAAATATAAAAATGGTGTTTGTGGGCATGCCCGTCGTGAAGGAAAAGTTTATAGAATGGTGCACTTTGTATTCCTTTTTTCTCCTTGCCTGGGCGCTTTGGAGCTCGTTGATCTTCACCACGTTGGGCACGGATAATCTTGACAACTTGATAGAATGAACGCTCTACGTTGACACATGTCTTTGCCGAAGTCTCAATGAAATCGCAAGCGAGTCGCTTGGCCATCATCATCCCTTCTTCTCGTGTAACTTCACGTTCTGTAACTCGGTCACACTTGTTACCGACGAGCATTAAAGGTACATTGTCCACATCCTTGACCCGAAAGATCTGCTCTCTGAACCGCTCTATGCGTTCAAAAGTCGATCGTGCGGTTATCGAGTAGACAAGTAGAAATCCTTCACCATCTCTGATCCACTGATCACGCAGTGCGGTGTATTCCTCTATTGGCCGAGATGCGTGTGAGATCACATCACCAGAACCGATCCATATATGGCATTGCTACCTTGTCCAGCCGTATCGAGAACTTCCAGGACGCAAGGTTGATCATCAATGACAACTTGTTTGCGATAGGAATCTTCGATTGTTGGATCGTATGTCTGTTTGAAATACGCAGTTGAGTGATCCAAGGGAAAAATCGAAAAATGTAACAGATCAGTATGGGACGCCTACCTCTATAGGAAAGTAGACGATTAACAACCCCTTTCTTGTTGTAAGTCGCGTGTTGCAAAAAAAGAGGACTTACCGACAAAGTGGTTCAAGCAAAGCTTTCAGTTTTTCAAGACCGTAGGTTAACATACCAATTCAATATGCTCTGCGTTTGCTTCCCCGCCTTGTACATTTTTACCTGGATTGTTAATGCAGTCTATCGGTGCAGATACAAATTCGTTCAGTGACCTAGTCTACCAAGAACCTTTTCCATGGCAACTTGCCTTTCCTACACCACCATCGCCAAGCACAACTATTTTGTAGAACATCATCTTCGTCACACTGCAATTGCCTGCAGATTGCAATGTTGTGGTCAGACACGATAAGGAGAGATTCACACGAGTACTCAGATTTCATACCTTAACTCGTACAGTAGAGAAAAAAAACAAAGAGAGAAAAGTAAGGAGTGTGGATAACAGATGTTTCTGTACAAGAGAAGAAAAAAAATAGTAAGAGAGGGAGGGGTCCGGCTAGTTCCAATTGGGGTGCACAAGGTCAAGAAAATTTCAAAGGCGAAATAGACCATCTCTTTTTGTTCATGTTTAGAGTTAAATGATAATCTTTTCTCTATTTCTTTTGGCTGCCGCTCATCCTCTGCATTACTGCGTGGTTAGCAGAGTCAAGAGGCAGCTGATCGTTGGAATGCCTAGATGTTATTTGTCGAGTGGTATTATGTCCTGTTGCACTAGCACGGGTTCGAGCTGGCTCCAGGGAAGAGACTGAGTCTTCTTTCAGACGCTTCTGTTCACGTTCCCAGTCTCGCCAGTCGCTAAATTTCCCTAAATATGGAATTTGCGGTCTTGCTCGGGAGCCGAAAAGATGGTCGACGTGGTTGGAGCACAAGAGTGAGGCGATAATAACGAGAATGTGTAAAGGGATGATAGCAAAGGAGATAGTGTATGCCTTTGATAAAAACGAGGATTCAAAGAGGTAAAATTTGTATGCGCATCCTGGCAACAGAGACTCGGGCCAACAACGTGCAAAGTAAGTCGCGTGATCCATAGGGTTTTCAAATCCACAGCAATGTAACTAAAGAGCAAGCGTGTTAGTGCGCTTTTAAACTTATTCGGACTTCTCTGTGTTTACATTATCCTGCAACGCTTCTCGGTTAGCTGGTGTAAAATGATGTCGCCACTGCGTACCGAGCTTTGCTTTCAGGTTCCAAGTATCGTCTTTGAAGGCAAGATAACCGACTGCAGTAATCAATATGAAGCAGGGCCACAAAAGTAACGAGTATATGCCTAAGAGACGCCGGTCACGGTATCTAGTGCCAATGATGCCTAATATAGCCGTTGAAACACATAGCAACGATGCTGTAAAAGTCACTTTATATATAAGTCTACGTTAGACATCAAAGTATGGAAAAGCTGTACAAAGCTATTTTCATCTTACCTATGAGGATATCAATGTTGGCTACAAGGATAACGATAGCTCGATCGTAGCCTTTTCCAAACGTTACGAGGGATCCGATTAGAAAGAACGACCCGTACAGTAATATCTATTTATACAACGCCAGTCAGCAAGCTACTATTTTTCAGCTGCTTGAAATTAATCATCGCTTGCCAAAATGTTTGAAAGTAAAAGAATCCACCGCGCTAATGTCCACCCTAAAATTTTCGGTCCTTCACGCCGTACATCTGGTCGTCCAAAGGATCGTAGATGGGTTTGTGGTTCCAAGAATTTTTCGTTGGCAACGGTGTTGCTACTACTACTACTGCTGGCAGCTGTGCTGGACGAAGTCGAGGGTACCACCGTCTCTTTGATGGTACTGTTGGTGTCTTTTACCGCACTAGCGTAGTTACGTTGTCAAAAAAAGCTGCAAAGGTCATACAAGTACTCTTTCATAATCTTTTGCAAGAATTCACCTGTCGTTCATACGGCAAGCGCGAGAAGCGTAAAAAAGGGAAAAACAGCTTACAAGGAACTAAAGTAAAGGTTGTAAAATTTCCCGGAATAAACATTGGCCTTTATGCGTCGATAAAAAAACCATGGCATTATAAATAATTTGTATCCGTACAAAACAAGTAATAGCAGTGAATTAGAGCTGTAATAGTAAGGAATGGAGAATATTAATGAGTACATATAACATTAAAGCAAAGCGATAAAGAGGAAGAATGCAACGGATATTTTCCCTTTTTTTTTAATCGGCCATCACAGTGTTTCGGATGGCTTTCGGGGTCGCGTCGTCATTGAGATGTTTGGAATTGTAGCGCAACACCGACATCAGGTTCGATAAACTCGTATCTTTTGCATCGTTCTGCAAGCTTACATTTGTTTGGATCATCTTTACAGATTGTTTGATCTAAAATATCCGCGATTAACTTAATTCAATAACATTCCCATTATAGACATGACTTTTTAACTTACATTGATAGGGGAACTTTTGGTGAATGCGCCCTGTGGATCAATGTGGTCATACAGGATGATGGATATGACCATGACTTTCAGGTAGAATGTCGATAGATCTGATCGCTGCTGACCCTTCTTTTTGTTTATGGTGTGATAGCAGGTAGCCCACAATGTTGCTAAGCATTCTGCTACACTCTTTTGGAGTCTCTGTTTCTTTACGTAATCCGTCGTCGTGTCAATAACCCGCTTGAGCATCGGCGTCGGATATGCAATGAATAGGGACATGCGGTTTGCCTGATCGTCTTCCAGCATGGCGCTTCTAAGGTCAGAAACCGATTCATCCGCAGAGGGTCTCGTACTGCTGCCGTACTTGCCACGCTGCAGCATACGACGGTAATACGAGAAATCATTTTGGAGCGTAGAATTGCGCATCTAGAGTTCGGTGTCAGCCGCGCAAATCAAACTAATTAAATTTCATGTACCTTACCTTTAGGTAATCAAACTCAAACACAAAGTCCAAAATGTCGGCAAAAAGTTTTGTTAAACCTTGGTGTCGCTCCAAATTCTTGTTCACGTCACCCTGGCACAGCACATTCAAGAGTTGCGGAAGGTTTTCCTCTAATGCATTTTTTGTTCATATTCAGCGTACGCGGAATCTCTGGTTACTAGGGTGACTGCTGACTTGCCTGTATCCTGAGCATACTCGTAAAAATTACGCAACATGTCGACGATTGGTAGCACAGCATCCCAAGCTCTATCTTCGTTTTCTGTCGTTGGATTTGCAATCGCATCACGTATTAGATCTGATGCAGACTGATACTGTTTAAGCGAGGCGAGTAATGACGATGTAGGTTGCACCAAAATGGTTGATAAATGATTGTACAAATCCAACTCCTCCGTTGATGGTTTAGCATCTACATATGTATTAGCTCAGTAATGCGAAGCTCAAATATTCCGCTTATGATGACTCACTTTCAATGTCGAAACCGGGATCAGGCACAACGACTTCGCTGCCGCGGAGACTTAAACCCGAGAGAAGCTGGCCCATTAAGGTTTTAATCTATACAGGCAAAAAAAATGTTCCCGTTTAAGCCTTAAGTATACAGCAAATAGTAGTCCAGTTTAGATTTACAAGAGGTATGAAAGACCAGGTCTGCTTGAGCCTTGCTCAGAAAACGTGGAATTGCTTTAGAGATGAAGCGCGATGGTTCGGCGAAATCGACTAAACTGCTGCTGCTAAGTATCCCGTATATGTTGAGTCACGATGCAATCACGCTGTGCGTCGTCCGTCTGATCTCTGATCAACCGGCGCAAAGTCCTCCTCGTGTAAAACGAAAGCAAAATAGGCCCTGCCTAATGATTTGAAGAAGAGTGCCAAGGTCTGAACGAAAAAGAAAGCGGAATGCGAGGAGAAGAAATTCGGTTCGTCTCCAACTACTGAAAAAACTTTGTGTAACATTCAAAAACTGGTATCCTTTGCGAGCATCCTTGTCGTTATGTGGTCCGGGTTGTTTTCCTCTCTCGTGATGAATAAAGGCGCCAGCATACAAAATAGACCTCGATAACAAAAGATTATAATGAGGGGTATTTGGCCACTCATTGCTGTTTTCTTCTTTTTTTGTTCGACACACAATACATTTCAAGGTCTGTATATTTACACATCATACATGAAAAGACTTGCCTTCAAAAATATGTATAGAAATCTGAAGTATATAGAGAGATGTTCTGGCTCTTACCATCAAAGCTCCTGGTCAACAGTAACATACAGACGCGCCTATAGGCACCCTAAAAGCGGAGGATTTTTGAAGGATCCTGCACCGGTTTCGCGACAAGGCACAAATATAACATGGATCCACAGACCTTGATGGAGATCATCGATGACGACGCTCAGGTCTTTGAAGTAGAGAGAATTCTCGATTCTCGGGTCGTCAATGGTATCCATTACTATTTGATCAAGTGGAAAAACTACGATGACAGGTGGTCGGTAACTTGACTGCGACCTGACTAGCTACTTGTTTTGCTAAAATGATCTCGTTTCAGAGTACACACTATTAGCAATTGAACTGTGACGCTTACGACGCTTTTTAGCGAGAACACATGGGAACCTGAGAAGAATCTGAACTGTCCTCAACTATTGGCAGAATTTCAAGAAAGACGAAAGCAGAACAAACGATCGCGATCACCTAGCACTACTCCACGACGTCCTTCTCAGGTGAATAACAAAAAGGATTTACACTGGACGGTATGATATTGACGCTTCAATAGAGTGGCGCCACAAGTGCTGCCAAGAAGCCCACAACTACAACTGAATCATCCAACAACGAGGCACCGCTCTTTCTCTCGCAGCCAAAGACATCATCGAAAGCAGATGTAGGAAGCAGCATTCGACGAAAGATTTCTTATTATACTCATATGTCGCTTACACGCATCTTAGACGAAGCCAGGTACAAGCGCAAAACCTAAGCATGCCAAACCTACTGTTCCATCCATGCAGCCATCCACAACTGTTTCACAACCATCTCCTCAGTCATCCACAATCCAATCCTTACAAAACGAGCAATCCACCCTAAAGCATAAGCCTCTATCGCTAACAGGCAGAATTCCAAAACGGGACTCGTTACAAAAACCTTCACCATCAAAGCAGGAATCTGCATCGAAACCACAACCTCCAAAGCTGGGCGAGAAACGGCCATTGCCAGTTGCTGGAGAGGATACGGCAGCAGCAGTTGCTGCTGCCGCTGATGGCGCGTTCAGTGCTCCCAAGAAGAAGATTGTTTCCATCGCAGCAGGTAAACTTGCGTCACCTGTCAGTCTCTTTTGTTTCTCGTGATCGTTTCTTTTACGAATAATCACAACAATGATAGAACCTCGACCTCCCTCTGCTACGACAACGAGCACCGGGACGACAAGCGCTGGAAACGACGTTTCAAAAACACAGGTACTGTTATAATGTTATCATTCTGATGGAAACATTTTGTTAACTGTCTGATAGCTGGATGGAAAACCGAAGCTAACTTTGGCTTTCTCAAGAGATCTGCAACTCAAAACGAGCCTCTACCCGGCAGTGCTGCAAAGCGCAAACCAGAGGATGACCACATTGCTGGGGCAGCTCCTACTCCTGCTAAGAGAAACAGAGAAGCGCCTTTGGGATTCGGTCAAATCAAACGATCAACTGCTGTCCTCGAAGCGTCCGCAGGTAGGATATTGATGCCCGCGTGGAAAGAGTTGGGAAATACTTAGTTTTGATATCATCGTAGCTACAACGACATCTACGACTCCTTCTTCAACTGTGGTGACAAAAGACAGTACAGTACCGCCAACGGCTGGACCTCCAAAAGGACCCGCATCCGACGAAATACCTTCAGCACCTAGAAACGAGATGATAGTCGCAGCTCTGCAAGGCACACCAGCGCGAGAGACGACTCCTACACCTCAACCTATTACATACCCACGAGTATACAACTTTCCCAGCATCGAATTTCAGCATGAACTTCAATTGTATACTGGTAACAAGCCAGAAGGAGTAGTCACAGTATCCACAACTGGAAAAGGCACCAAGGCTCGAAATGCTCAGCATTTTATCGAAAGGAAGAAGCCTACTTTACGTATTACTTCGTATTTGCCAGCTCGAACTTTATGGCGTTATCTACAAAAGAAAGAGGCAGTTCTGCTTGAAATGAAACCAGTGGGTCCTTCTACCACGTTTTACGGCGTGTTGCGCAATTTCTTGTCGATAAATGATGTGGTAAGTGCATCCCTACTCTCTCTCTGTCTCTTCCTCTTTCTTGTGATCCCCATACACAAAAGATATTGACTGGTTTCTTACCGATTATCAGGCGGGCTTGGTTTTTGCTGACCGTGAACCTACCGAAATGTTGGCAATTGTTCCTCTCACTCAGGATATGCAAACAACATGGAACTTGTCGCAACTTGTAGGCACGCTCCTGGCATTATACGTCGAAAATCTACCATCACATCCACTTGCAGCACCTAAAAATATGCAATTGCATTACCAGAAAGAACTGAGACTAGCTCCTAGCAAAACTTTCAAATGGCAATTAATGACATTGATCTTAAAGTTTCCACCAGAGGTAAGTTAATGATACTCTCTCTAGTCTTGTACAAGATTACTTAACAAGATATATACATAGCTGGTCGAATTGGCTACCCCTTCTGCAAACATAGAAGTTAGAGGAGACTCGCAACTAGCTAAGATGTTGAAGGAAGCTTTGGATCTATACAGGAGCTCAAGCGTCGATGAGGCTGGTCCGAGAATCATTCTGGTAAAAGTCGTCTCTCCTGTATCAAATATCTGGAGCCTAACAGATAGTCCAATAGTTTGATCGTTACGATGACTGTCTTTTTACAGAACAGCTTTTCCAATTGAAGCGTGCTGGCGGCGCCGTGATGTTCTGGGACTTTGGCGTTCAAAATCTTGCAGTTGGCATTCCTCCTCCAGCTAAACGGGCTTTTCCTCCAAATACAGGTAAGTGTCTAAAAGAGGATAGCTGCAAGGCTTTTTCCAGTCTCAAACTTGGTATTTAGGCGGCTTTCTCGTTACGGATATCCCCAATATTATGGAAGATCCAGATATTCTGGAAAGGACCGTCAAGGCCGTGCAGGAGGTATGAATCGCCAAATTTGCGTGATTTTTATAGCTAACATATCTATACTAGATGAACAAACAACCATGGCGAGGAACCTGGCACTTTGTTTTCAGATACGATGTGTATAAAAGATTGAAAGCAGCCATGACAAGTCCTGAAAACGTGAAAAAGTAAGGAGTGAATTTTCATATTGTATGCTTTGAACGTAATACTAACTCTAATGTAGGGCTCGAGCCGCTGCTGTTGCGCTCAGTCTATGCCTTACAAAAGATGAGTGTCATGTGTTGCGAGATTGGGCTGCAGAGGTAAGGGGACTCTTAAAATGTAGACTAAAAGTGTGGCAAAAGAATACTCATATTTTCTAAAGGGAAATGATCTTGATGAAAAATCTGCAACTATCAGCTGGCTGGAAAGCATTGCAAGGACATATTACTCTACCAAGGAATACTTTATTCTCGTTGATGACATACAGTCTATTAAGAGCATACCTAAATGTATCAATGCCATGCATTCCCGTGACATTCTTCGTAACTTAGGCTACCACTAGGCAAGAAGATAAAAATCATACATGTATTTTCAAATTACTTTTTACATTGTATCCTGTTAGAACTGTATAACGTGCTGCGTCGTTGGCGACGTTTGGGTTGGCAATGCGTCATCGTAGTACTCTCCGAAGCACTATGATATAAAGGGCAACCACGAAGTTCTGGTTCCTGTGAAGTTTTTTCTTCTCCTTGTTTCCAATCATGACGCTGCAGGAGACTAACAACGCTGAGCATAACATTGAAATGTGGAAAATGAAGCGGCTCATCAAGAGTCTCGAAGCCGCGAGAGGGTAAGTCAAGACCGTACTCCGGTTAACTGGTCCGTGCCTGGTTCGCTCAGTACGATGCTAGAAATGGTACTTCCATGATTTCGCTCATTATCCGTAAGGAGTTGGAAAAACTGCGTTGTGCACAAGTAGTGTTTCTAATATCTGATTAGCACCCAAGGACCAAATTTCAAGGGTAACAAAAATGCTGGCTGACGAGTTTGGCACTGCGTCCAATATCAAGTCCCGCGTCAACCGACAGTCGGTGCTTGGTGCCATAACCTCCACTCAGCAGCGATTGAAACTCTACAACAGAGGTAAAGTATATCGACGAGAAGGGAACTGCCGGCTATAAATTAAATAGCTAAACCTGCTTGGTAGTGCCTCCGAATGGTTTGGTCGTGTATTGTGGCACTATCGTGACCGAGGAAGGAAAGGAAAAGAAGGTCAACATTGATTTTGAGCCGCATAAGCCCATCAATACATCTCTGTATCTTTGCGACAACAAGTTCCACACCGAAGCATTGTCTGAATTGCTGCAAGATGATGCCAGATTCGGATTTATTGTGATGGACGGTAACGGCACACTCTTTGGTACTTTGGCTGGCAATACTCGCGAAGTAGTCCACAAGTTCCAAGTCGATTTGCCCAAGAAGCACAGTCGTGGTGGTCAGTCTGCTCTGCGTTTCGCTCGTCTCAGAGAAGAAAAACGCCACAATTATGTGCGCAAGGTGGCCGAACTGGCTGCGCAGCATTTCCTTACAAACGACAAGGTCAACGTCGCTGGATTGGTTCTTGCTGGTTCTGCTGATTTCAAGACCGAGCTGTCGCAGTCGGACATGTTCGATCCGCGTCTTCAGGCCAAGATCGTCAAGGTGGTTGATGTTTCCTACGGTGGTGAGAATGGCTTCAATCAGGCCATCGAACTTTCAGCCGAGTCATTGTCAAATGTCAAGTTTGTGCAAGAAAAGAAGCTCATCCAACAATACTTTGATGAGATATCGCAAGATACAGGCAAGGTCTGCTACGGAGTAGATGATACTCTCAAGGCTCTCGAAATGGGCGCTGTTGAACGCTTGATTGTCTGGGAAAACCTGGAATTGATGCGCTGCGTCTTGCGCGAAAGTGACAACTCGGAGCGGGTTATCCATTGTACGAAACAGCAGGAACAAGATCACTCTGCTTTCAAGGTAGCCGATGGTAGTGAGCTTGAACTGGTTCACTCGATGCCCCTTTTGGAATGGTTTACGGAAGCATACAAGGATTACGGCGCCACTCTTGAATTTGTGACCGATAGATCGCAGGAAGGCGCTCAATTTGTCAAGGGATTTGGTGGAGTTGGTGGCCTACTCCGTTACAAGGTAAGAAAAAGCATACAGAAACAACAGGATCACTCGAATCGTTTGCTGAAATAACGCTGTCGATAGGTCAACTTTGAACAACTAGCTTACGATGACTTTGAAGACGAATTCTACTCTGATTCTGACTGAGTTTTCTTTCCAATGTCCAAGGTAGCGGGCGAGCGGCAGCGCCGAGGAGTGCGTGCCGGCGACGGCGATGATGGTGAAGGAACAACTCTTGGCCATGAAACGAAATGGCGAGAGCTTGAAAAGATGACAGAGAAGCAGATTGGACAGTACGAAACGAAGACGCAACAATTTACCTTGGACATTGGAGTAACTACACCAACAAATCGGCAGGATACTTTGAAAAGCCCGCAAAGGTCCTGTCGCATCTCATGCAACAAGGCCCGCCCTAGCATGGGAACACGACCACTATTCTCAGGTCAC